>CAJPEV010000137.1:133348-185116 GCA_905338385.1 Darwinula stevensoni
AAAAAAAAAAGTATTACTGTCTGTCCAACTCAAATTGTCAAAAAGAAAGGAAGAGAGGTTCAGGAGCAGGAGAATCCTTTTCCCTTCATGACACTTTCACTTTGCACAAGATGAGGTAGATCTGATCTAGCCTCTTCAACTTCCCATTGAATAAAAGTCAAGGAAAAAAAAAAGGCAAACAGCAAATCGACCAGTCACTAGAGCGACACGAATCCGACCGACCGAAGAAGCCGACAGATATTTACCGACCGGATTCGAAGGCGTTCGGCCGAATGCCCTTTCTTAAAGTCATGCAAATCAAGGTCCCACTTCGCCCGCAGAAAGAACGGCAAGGACGATATCGAATTTTCGGCTGGTTTTTGCCTCTCTATTAGAGTTCATCCGAGTGACGGATCGCGACGGGGAACCGATCGTTCGAGCGCATATCCCGGACGAAAATAACAAATCCGAAAACGCGATTAAAAATGCATGATTTTTATCATTTCGGACCGGTTTCCCCCCGGCCCAACTACTTCCCACGGTCCCTTCTCGAAATGCGTTCGAGATCCGCAGTCGGTCTGGTCCGTGCGAGGGAATCTCGGTCATATCTTTCCCATTGCATGTGAATCCGGAGGACAGAGCGAGGCGACGACATCCGATTCTCCCTTCTTTCTGACGTTCCCGATGGATCCCGAGTGCGAAGACCCCATACCGGCCCACGGGGTCTCCACACACGGGGCCGACTTCGCTCGGCGACCGATCCACTCCCGTCGACGACCGGATCCACGATGCAGTGCACGGTCGGGCTTCGCAAGGCATCCAAGGACCGAGGAGGCAAGCGTCGACGATCTGCGGACCCACGCTCACGACGACCGGGCCACGCCGAGCCCGGAAAACGAGTGGGAGAAGGAAGGATAAAAGGATAAACGCCTCGAGATGACGGAAGTCCCTTCGCCACGACGCGAGAGGCAGCACGGAAATGCTTTTCTCTCTCTCTCTCTCTCTCTCTCTTGGCTCGAGGCACCTCCCTGTATCATACTACGGGTTCGACTCGGGTTCGTGCAGGATTCCCAAGGCCCGAAACTTTCGTCCGTGAAAATTCCCGTTCTTCCCTCTCCCCGTTATCCATCAGTTAACATATAATCATCATGCATCAGACGATGCCGTTGCATCGACGGTTCGCGTCGAGGCCATCATAACAGCCTCATTTCTGGCATCCAGATTCACAGATTCCCACCCGATCGCACGAAAGGCCGTCTGCACGGCTGGCATCTGAGCCGGCACACTGCATTCGTATTCGGGGAACAGTCGCACGTCACGGCCCCGCGGATGTCGACAGCGCAAATAGGGATTATATACATTTATCGAAACTGCAAATATCCAGCCGAAACAAATATCCATGCGATGCCGTCCGTCCCCTACGACATCCCTATCAAAGACGCAAAACGTCATGCTTGCGCCACTTACAGGAAATCGAGGAGTGGTACAAACATGCCGGCGCAAGGAAAGCGTCCTGTTACAGGCCATATGAATCATATTGTAGAGATGCTGTTATTAAGTTGTTCATCTCGAGGGAAATGCTCGAAATTTATTTCTTGAAACTTTAAAGTCATCAAAGTGTTCGGATCGAAGAGCAACAAAAGTCGAAACGGCAGTATGAAAATTCAGCTTTTCCGTTTAATGGGTTTAAGAAGTTCCAGCAGTGTATCCCAGACACGTCTCGTGTCATCCAAAAGATTGCTTTTATAATGGGCTGCATCCTTATTGCAGTCTCTTAGAACGTGCCATGTCATCATACCACAGCTGACTGAAGAAACTGTCGTCATGACAAAGGCATGCCTCTGAGAGAACAGCTGGAGAGGAAAGCGACTGCAACGAACGTAGTTCATGACTTGATCAGGAACTCCAACTACTCTCTCCCCTCTTCAGTCCTGTCACTCGAATTACAACTCCATAAAATTAAGGGATTCCTCTCTTGGGAATAGGCTTGCAGATGCCCGATAAATTTGGCAGCACAAAAAAAATGCCATTACGAGAACAGCAGCCATAAAATGGTTTTATGGTACCAAATCAGATTTTTTTGTACTGCTGAAATCTCCCCAAATAAGTCAATTTTCTTACTACGTTCTTACAATGAATTACATTTGCATTTATTTCAAATGACTCAATACATATTGAACTTCCAGGAAATATGTGTTCATGCTGTTTTCTGCAATACAAAAAAAGCTCCAAACTAAACTTTACAGTTTCATAAAGCATCAAATAGAAAACCAACTGGTAGGGTATGAAATAGCCTATATATTTACCTTTTGGGTATGGTAACTGATTAAAAAATTACACAATGTTACAAGGACTCAAGTCACTTTCCAACATTATCATTACTAGCACTGCCCTCTGACTTTTTGAACAAGTAAGTTTAAACTTCAAATGGTAAATTTACTCCTGGCATCCTTCCTTATGCTGGAGTCTACAAACCAAATTTATTTTGCTCCACCTACACACAGGGATAGAATTTTTGATCTTATGGTGAGAGGTTTCACCACTATTTATGGATTCCCACTGCAACAGCTTGAAGAGGCGAGAGCAGCACAGGCACATGGGGGCTTGGCAGTGCATAGGTTTGGGATATGACTCTTGATTAAATCCTAACTGCTATGCAAATAAACATATGTACACATAAACATGTCGATCTGGAACCTGCTTCTTAGATCCTTCAAAACTGTCATTCAGAATTCCAACGCATTTACACATTGATGTACGAGGGAAAAAATAATATATTAATGCATGGCACAAAGAAGTTCCCAGGAACCTGAATGAGTCAAACCTCTCCCCTACAAAGAGAGGAGAAATGAATCATTTCACGTGCTTCCTCACAGGATACCATGAAGCTACTGGGGCTCACGAACCACAGTGTGCGTCTAAGAGAAATAATTTTTCGTAGATTTCGAGTTAAGGGTTTGAGGAAAAACATCAGATGGTTATTAAACACCAATTAGCTCTACATATATTCACTTCAGGCTGTGCAAAGGAATACTTGCAATGAATGAATTTTGTTACAAAGAGGGAAACCTTACATGGAAGGGGTTTGAGAAAGCCTGAGACAGTAAGTATGCCCCCTAAGCATAAAATAGAACAATGTGGATCCCATGCAGCCCTAAACCAATCTTCCATCTTCCATGCACTATAACTCATCCTGATGGAAAATAAATGTTTAAAATGTTCTTCAGGGTTTTTATCATCTCTGGAGTCAAAGTTCCTTCTTTCTCTGTGATGCAATACTAAGCCATATGCAAAGCAAGAAGTGAGATAGAGGAGAGATAAAATGGAAGGCAGGTGGGGAGTACCCAGACTATCAGCTACCAACGCAATAGAAGCCCTTGTTGTATCAAGGTCTATGTCAACCTACCCGGATTCCTAAAAATAAAACTTATTCGATTGGACAGATGAGAACCACACTAACAGGCATACCCAAGCACCTCCAGTTGCTGAGATGCTGAGAAAGACAGTTATAAAACAATGACTTGTGCTAACCGCAGTAGGTACCTTTTCAACATAAAGTAGAGCCAATAGCCTCTTATCATCCAGACATTGATGAACGTTAGGGAAAGATTTAAATGGGCGTCGAAGCTAACCCTTCAAGCATATTAATGAAGGATGAACATATTGCAAGAAGTAGTGTCTAGCCTAACCAAGCGAACGACATGAAAACAAAACAGGCCTTGTAAAAGGTCTAAGTTAAACGAATTACGGCATGGACCTTCCAGTAGGCCTGTGATGTATGATGGGGGTAGCTACTGTCTTACGTTTTATCAATGCCAGTGCCGACCAGGCAAAGGAACGTTATCAAGCATAAGCATAAATCATTTTCTGTCATGACGCTCAGGAAACGTTAAGAACACGTTTAAATCCGCATAGAATGGGTGGAGCTACCTGGGAAAGTCAGGCGAACTTCAGGAAACTTCAGACGGTTGATCCAGATCCATGCTTTAAAGTAAAAACCTCACGAAACAAACGGACGAGAAGCACATGACTCCAACGTGCCGGTCATTTCCCCTCGCGCACTTCTCCCTGTGCGCCGCCACGTTGGATCGACTTCCCTGGCAGAACCACCCGATACCCCTCTCCCCTACTCCTTGCTCGACTGGTTCCGCCAGGAGATATTGCGTGGCAGAGGAGGAACCCTCAGGACGCAGGCCGCTCAGCCCCGAGTCCCTCCATCCAGTCTGAATCGAATGGATTCTCTCTGCTCTCAAATCTCGCGTCCCACCGCAGCTTCCCGCCCTTATTCTGTCATTCCGACGATTTCTGCCCCTATATCTCATCTTATTCCAGAGATTGCTTCAATAATCGAAACGATGCAGGGATTTTGACGAGGTCCGAAACGGACCCTTGCTGGCCCCTTCGGCTTCTCGGCCCTTTTCGGTTCGACCAGATAAAAATTTCGTGATTTCAGCCGCAAGGGAATATCGTTATCGTTGCATTTCATGATTAAACGAATACATCAGATAGTGGATGGCCAGAGAGCATCAAATAAATCATTCGACTCGAGTCGAGGGATACCCGGGAGAATGACGTCAGACGACTGAACGTGAGAACTGCATGCATGCTTAAACATGTTTGCATAGCCAGACCCCATCGGATCGACAAAGGTCTGCCGAGTTTCCTGCTGATTTTCCTCGTTGGGACTTTCTCCTTCTGGCGCCAGGTTCTTCGAGGGGACGCGTCGGTCCGGCTCGGCCGAGAGATAGGGTAATCGAGAAATCGGGCCCACGTGGATTTCCTGCTAAGTCCATTTCATGGAAATTGCGTGTCCGAAGGGGATTGTTCAGTCAAGGTTGTACGAGGAAAAAAAAAAAAAGAAAGAAACGAGTGTAATTTTCTTCCTTTCCGGTCGGTAGAGCAATCAGCAATAATTGAATTCGGAATTACGAAAGATAGAGTAAAATGACTCGTCGGAGACATGGTTGCTACCTGGCAACAGGTCGCCGAGAGTTTCGTGTGTCGTAATTGGTGCTTCGGTTGCTAGGATCGAGACTTCGGGAGATTAATGCTCCTTTCTGTATCTTTCTTGGTTGGTTCCCTGAGTCCAGGCACGTACTCGTACACGTACCCGAGTTTCCCTGCGGTGACGATGCGTGGTTTCTAGTGCGATAGGCCTGGGGGAGTCTCTCACGGGGAGGGGGGAGGCGGGGAAGAAACTGCGTCGTAGTGCGTAGTGCGCGTTAGAGTCCTGGGCACTGACCCTCAACATGGCTCGGTGCCAATTGCCAAGTGAAAAAGGGGGGGAGGGGGTGGGTTCTGATTTCTGGTACTCACGTGTACCTATACCTAGTTCAGGGTCATCTCGCATTCAGACGTCTAAGAACATACGAGGCACGACACGGCTCCGATAACGAGAGTTCTATCGATCCCGGCTCCATGACGTGGAATCCTCGTGAAATGTTGATGAGGCCAGAAGGCACGTGCGAAAATCCCCCGGGTCGGGAAAGGTGAAACGGATCCAGCGGGAAAAACGGGAGAGAAAGGCATCTCGAATGCAGGGCGCTCCATGATCCACGCGGTTCATTCACGAAGGGGAGAAAGGGCCGAGTCGTCATCTTCCTTTCTCTTGCATTCGATTTCTCGTTCTAGGGGGAATGAAATGCAGGGGTGGTGCCCTGACGTTTTTTATTCACTTATACAAAAAAAAAAATCTTTGAAAGGAGAGGAGAAAAAAGTAAACCTTTCTTCAGACAAAAAATAGGATTTCTTTCTGGGCTGATCTTAGGTCCATAATCATCTACGACACGAAACTGGGGAGCATGCACCAAACCAATGAACATGAAACTCGGGAAAGACAACTACGGCACAACACATATGGAAATATGGGACAAAAATCAGAGTGAGCCTAGCCTGACAAATGTTCTGTAGGAAGAATGAACCCGGTAATTAATCAGACAGAGCAAGGGTTTCGCGGGACAAAATTTCATCATCACTTAAAACACTCGGTGAAAGAGTGCAGAAAAATTAAGAGTGAAAAAACGTGAAATGGGGGGGGGACAAAGGATGGACCTCGGGGGCCATCATCATGAGCTGCTGTCTTGAAGAATCAGGAACAAAAAAAAACTCTCGAGCAAAAAGCGATCGGCAGGATCACAGCACGACTTTTTCCTGCTGAGGCTTTGGGGAGCCCAAGCAATGCATTCGTGTTTGGCAGATGGGTCCATTCACAAATTTGTACCTTCAAAGCATCACTTTAAGTACAAGAGGGGATGACTTCACACAGACAGGGTTCAGATCGTCATCATCATCATCACCGTCAGAAAGAGAGGAAAAATCGGAAAGGGTGGGGCGAAAGCAGAGGAAAATATCGAAGGGAAGTGTCATGATGCTTTCATGCGGCTGAGAGGAGCAACAAGAATGCAAAACCCTCGAGTATCACATTGAATTATCACGACAAATGCAAGGGATACTAAATTTTCTCTTTAGTCATATCTGAAAACTTCACGACGCAGCCACGCCATTGCCCCAAGAGAGATTTTGAGTTCGAACGACCCATCTTCAAAGCAATAGCTCAATCGACAGCCCGGGCATTAAAAAAACCGTTAGTCGATTAGATCTAAACTTGACGAGGAAAAACAAAAAAAAATGCGATCCGAGACGAACGAGATCTCGTTCACCCGACAGGCCTAAAGCGTGAAAACCCTTTTTCAATCAGAGGTAGAGAAGGGGAAAGAAGAAAGGCAAAAGTCCGTGAAGAAAGAAAGAAACCATCGAAACGAAGAACCGTTCCCTCGGGCTCAAAAATCTGAGATAGAATTGTACTGTAATACTTGTCAATCTTCCATGAGATCAACTCAAGCAATAGGCTAAGGGGGGAGGGGGGATTTCTCTTCGAGACTTAGAGGAGGAAGTTTTTGTCGAGGAGTCACAGACGCGTGGAAGTGTTTTTTTTTTTTGTATTTATATGGCAGGATGATGGTCCACAGCCCCAGAATGATCCCAAGAGACCAGTCTCTTTCTCCACGAGTCCCTTTTGTCTTTTCTCTCGCGGTGGCCGTTCCCTTAGCTCGTCACGTAGGGGGCGATGCGATCCCAGGAGAGGTTTTTCACGTCCACGGCGAAATCCAGGTTCCGTCGAGTCGACTTCCCGCAGGGATTCCACGAATTGTGTCGGGACTGATGCTCGAGGGCGTAGCGGGGGAACTGAAGGTGCGGTGGGGTCGGTGGTGGGCTGGGAATAGAGAACTGATGATCCGGCGAAGGGCTCTTCCCTTCTTCGTACAACACACAGATGCTCCCATTCTCGCCGATGCGATACGAGACTTCTTTGGGGTCCACCCACATGGTGAGCTCACTTGGGAAGAGGGAATAGAGGAATGGCTCGAGGAGACCCGACAGAGCCCCCGCATGAGCCACGATGGGGTCCAGCTTCCCGTTGATTCTAATGCACCGGTAGCCAGATCCCTTGACGGGCTTGTCGGGGAACCAATGATCTCTGTAGTGCCTCCTCAGCACCTCAATCAGACTCTCCCGGAACATCTCTAACTGATGAGGAGTGATAGCTGCCGAATTGGCATTTAGCCTGAGGATATTGACAAGGAAATCCGCTGCTGACGTGACTTCGGACCGCATATTGTCTTCTGGGTGAGGGTAGGAAGTTCTCCACCGACACATGGAAATTTGGATATGAACGGCTTGGCACTACTTTGCTCTCTTCTTCCCGTTTCCCTTATCACGACGCTGCAGCTTGGATCTGAGCGAAGATAAAGGACTCGCGAAGCCAAGGTGGGGATATGAAAGAAACCGAGATCAAGGGTATGTGCGCCTTAAATCTTTTCCACTGGCCGAGAATGAATGAATGAATGTCGGTGCGACGGGACTAGTAGCACACCCCACGAATGTCTTTGGTTCGATCACACGAGCTTCAGAGTCACAGATCAATATCTTGGACGGGGGAGGAGAGAATATGCGAATTTGGCTTACAAAAGTCGTGGGTGCGATTGTCAAGAGACGCACACCATCCTTCCACACCGCTGCCTGCTCTCCAACTGAAGCTCCTCTGCCTCTGACGCAGATACCAGACTGGAGGAGGAGAGTGTGGAACGATGACGTCAGCACAGCTGTGCCGAGCGCCGACCAATGAGAGACGAGGTCCCCGCTAAACAAAGCCAGGGCTTCGTCCCCGTTGCGCCCATAGCAACAGCGCTCCCCTCCCCTCTGCCCATGCCTGACTCCCACTTCGTTCCCATCGTCGGCTTCTACGTCGCAATATCGTTTCATATATTTTCGCATTTATTATGCTCGCGAATAAAGATTTATTCCATCAAGTTTTCTCTCTTCTAGGTTAGTACTCGATGCAACTGCGGAGCTTTCGGGAAATATTTCCTATCCGTCGGAATTTTTATTATCGATGCAATTTCGTTATGGAACTTCCGCGATACGTTCAAGGAAACTCGAGCTTGCAAATCATGAATGTAGCAAGCAAGGAAGGAGAAGTATCGACAGATTTCTACTGGCATGGCAGGAACGAGAATCGCCACGAAACCAGCCCTTCTAGGGCAAGTAGGGCGTGCGCGGCAACGTAGCAACGCCTGCTGCGTTGCCGGTCTCCACATGGAATGAGAAAGAAGCCGAGGTGGAGGAAAGAGGAAAAAGAAGACAAAAGAGTTGGGGCTTGGCTTTTCTTCGACATTCGTCACCCCCATCTCGCATTCCATCTACGGAATAACCAATTAAAAATTCCTCGCGTTTCCGCCAGGTACGAGACGGTCAGGCCTACAAAACAGTCGCGAAGCGAAGATCCGCTTCCTGCTATTCTCAACATCTCGACCCCTTCTTGCAAAATACGCGAAACGCAACTGCACATTTACGATCGGCGTAACGGTTCCCCGTACCTTCGCGACGGTACTGCGATATGGATCTTCGAGGAGCCTGGAACGTGACCACGTGCACGCGAGGAAAAAGCTCAGTGCACTTTCTAATTTTAACATTTTCCGATGGCAGCAGGACTCGTTCGTGAGAATAAAACAACTGCAGCCGAGAGAGAAACCGGAGAAAGATATATTTTCCTCGAAAATTTTGGTCCCAGTCGACGAAACCCGACGAATCCGACCAGCTGGCATGTTTTGGAATGTTTTTTGTTGTCGTCCCCGGGCCCACCCGGAGGGGTTTTTAAATCCCATCCCCCCAGGGACCGTTCCAACGCACGTCCGCCACACGCACACTGGGAGCGCGTGAACGAGGCGGGTGAGGCGGGGCCGTTCCGACCGGTGCACCCAAAACATTGGATCAGCTGACGTGTGTGCGAGAACCTATACAAAAACATTTCCCCCCCCCCCCTCCCTTCTCTCGTATCCACCTGCCTGTCTCCTTTCGGCACAAAGGAATCGCCGTCTCCAGCTTCTCGAAGGCCTACGTGATCGCCATCACGAACATAAAATGCACGGAAATCTATACTTGGAATCGATCGATGACTCGGGAGGAGACACCCATGCGTGGAAAGACTCTGAATGGCAAAACAAGACGTGGCCGAATTCAAAGGGGAAGGTGACCGACCCCAGCTCCACGATTGCTCAACGTTATCAGGGACGGGAAAGAGAATAGAAGGGAGCATGCAAAGGAAGTTAGTTACTCGAGACCAGGCTTCGTTTCGCAATCCTTTGCCATGCCATGCGATGAAACCCGGGGACGCGTTTCGAAACTTCGTATTAGGCGTGACATACTTTTCCCCCTCTTATTCCTTCGCGCGGTTCACCGACCCTTTCGGCTTATCGACGTTTCTTCCCGGCTCCATCGCGCTTCAAGATAATTCCTTTCTGTGGGGGGGGATAACTCTTGAGATCGGGGTCGGGTCACGGTGTGAGTCTTGCACGCTAGCGACATCTAGCGAACGCGTGGTAAACGCCTAGTACGAGAAGATCGTATAGATTTCAATACCGATCCGCCTTTCCTTCAGCTGCTGCAGAGGCTCTGCTGTAAACGCGTGGTGGGCTATGGAGACATCTGTGAGGGTTGGCAATAGGCACGGCAGGTACTGTGCCTTCACGTGAAGTTCGAATCCCCACGACACAGAGGTCAAGGATTCAGTTTGATTTCAGCATGAGAACAACCGTGGTTGGGCAGTTGTCAGCTCGGGATTTCCATCATTTACTGAGCTTTTGGCGTGCAATCATTGACGTCAAATACATTTCTATATGCCTACCATAAGTTAGACTGAGGTCCTAGCGTAGGTTCAGCCTCGCCTACTCAGCTCTATCCGCCACCATTATACAATAGCCTAAAAACATGGCAAAATGCACTTTCCAGGTGGAGCACTTGGAGCTGCTGTAGGTAGGCTTCTTGAGCAGTCTGAAATGTCACATACAAACTTATGTGTTTTGTTGATTGATCTTCAAGAAGCCTTTGTAAATGGGTGCTGGCAAAAATCTTTTGGGAGCCCCGGGGAGGTGGTTCGTATCAAGGAGGCCTTTGACAGATGCGTGGGGGTGATGAAAAAACTGCAAAACACAAAAGTCCCAGTGATCTTTAGCCGCTGTCCTTTCCAACGAGCATCTGATGTGGAATTCTATTGGCCAGTGCGTGATATTCTTCTGGAGTGGAAGAACAAAAAGCTCAGGGAATTCTATCATGTAGTGAAGCCTGACATGAACATCATGGATGCTGTGGGGTTCCCAGACATTATTGAATCCATCATGAAAAACGGTCCGGCTCACCTCATCATTGGAGGCTGCACGACGACCAGCTGTGTTCGGGTGTCTTCGTCGAACGTTTGCATGACGTATGCCGTGGAGGGGCTTCAGGTCACTGTGGACCTGAGCTTATGTGGGGCTCGTATTTCCAATTATGTACCCAAGTGTGATGATTGCTTTGCAGCATACTTGCAAAGCAAGACATTTGACTCCTTTCCCTCCTGTGTGTCCCGAAATCACCAAAACTCCCCTGTTGAGTTGGCAATAAGTAGCATGAGGGAAGCAGGGGTGACAGTGGAGGAACAACTCGATTGGGACTCTCTTCTTAGTTCATCGTAATCCTTTCCTTAAGCCTTGTACCTGCAGATCCATCTTTGCCTATCAAGCACCTGAAATATGAGCTGCTTTCCATTTACTTTCTTTCCTTAGTCTTTCTTACTCTGATGTTGTTTATACTTTTCATTCCTTGAAAGTGATAGCATTCTAGTATCTTTTCTACATACTTGCACATTTGCATGAGAAGAAAAGTAGTTTTGTGCAAAAAACTCATGTATCAGTATTAAAACTGGTCATTTTTCTGGTAAGTAAAAGAATTTTTAACCCTGTTTTGGCAACACACCGAAATATCAGTTATGCTCCCAGTAGGTTTTAGAAAAACTTAACCTTGGTTAACTTAACTATTGGTTTACCAATAAATGCAAATAGCCACAGAAACTTTAGAAAAGGCTGCAGGGTCCCATACTCATCAATATTGGAATTGATGAGAAGTAGTGCAAAGAAAAAATTCCCAACTCAACTCCTGATCCAAATAATAAATTTCTTGTCTGTATCCTAATCTGAACACTTCCCCTAGTCAGCTCTTAGGTCTATGCTTGGCCTAAATTTTATTGAGCATGAAATAAAACTAGTATTTTTTTTGTTTTGTTTTGGTAGAATTCTTGTAAACAAAAGAGGGAAATGTTTGTGATAATGATTGAATAAAGCTAAATAACTGCACATATTTTATTGTTCAAAGTTCTTACAGGTTAGTTTACTTTGGTTTACTTTACTTACTGGTCAGTTTACATGATGTTTTCAAAACTTAATTTGATCTGAGAAAGTTGCAGGTGTTGAATGAAAGGCCAAAGCAAATTCTTTTTGATGATAAGTTCACATGGAGGGCACCTAATCAAAGTCACTGTGTATGAGGATAGATCTAAATTGGAGCATGGCTCAAACCATCAAAGAGCAACCTCAAGTGTCTCTGTCCTCGTGTATCTATCATAAAGGATGTCAAGGCTTCATTTATATCTTATCCTCTGTGTTCTCAACAAAATTTAAGTAATTGATTATTTCTATACTAGTACAAGAATGTACTGTGTATCTCTTTTGAGAGAAAATGGAAGGAGTCTAAAACAATTTGGACATTTTTTACATCTTACCTTGCAAAAATTTCAATAACTTTTGAGGATATTTGTCCACTTATGGGCTTACCCTTCTTGGAAAATTCAAGTTCTTCTGGATATTACCATCTTATGTTTTTTCCATAAATAAGAATGATTTGTATTGAAAATTTCATGAACAATCATTAACTGAAATTTCACATTTGCTAGATTAACTCAATGCCAGTTAATTTCTGAAAGTTGAGAAGTTTTTAAATTTGATATTAGGGATTGAGGAATGAATAACTCTCTGATTCTTCATTTAGAAATTTGCCAATGGCATTTAAAATTCAGATCCCATTTCTTTGTTTGTGCATCTTTCCTTTCTGCGCATTATAATAATCAAGGAATATGATGTTGAGCTGTAGTAATGCATGGATCTATCTCATATGTCCTCACTATTGGCACAATATTTCATTTTAATCTTTGTGGGTTGTAATCCAAAGGGCTCCATGTAACAATGTTAGTCTTGAGACAGAATTTTCACTCCTTTTATTCTTGGTATGGAAGTCATCATGCCCCTTCATGATTTTGAGTCAGTTATGTCAGGCTGAAGAAAATTGATTTTGAATTCAATCCACCCTTTGAAGACAGGAGATGTAATATTCTCGCTGATGAAAGTTTGTCAAAAATGCATGCATCAATTTCAATTTATAGCACCCAACTTCTGAAGTCAACATTTCCTGAAAATCAATTTTTACAGTTGGAAATCCCATTGAAGTACAATGAATTTACTGAACTTTAACTCTTTGTTGCATATATTGTAAAAGAGCATATTTGCTTTTACAAGTTAGGAGATAGGCATAGGTTTCTTCCCATAGTAGAGCTGACTCAGCTCTGACTAGGGAGGAGCATTACCTCCTGGTTGTGGAAGGCCATGTATGGAAAAGCATATTTCACCAATTTAGCAGTGTATGCTCCCACCAATTGTATATCATTACTGACAGCACCCTGCTGATTGGTTTGCAGACTGATTTTGCAACATTGCCCATGACAGAAAAGGGGGGAAAGGAAAGCAGATAGGAAGGATGTATTGAGGAGGATGGGATCTTTGTCATCCAAGTTTACATCCTCCTCCCACTCAAAAGCAGTTGGTCGGCCTCAACCCAATACAATTGATTTATGGAGATCCACCAAAGCCACCCCCTTTGTCTACTCAAGAAGAGGGTGGGTTTAAAAAAAGGAACATGGTATAATGCAAAATCATGTTATTTCATCATGTCCCATGACTTCCAGGTCAATGTTCTTTGATGAGGATGGGGATATGGCTCATGAATTCTACATTGAAGAACTGCATCGAGGACGGAGGAGAGCACACATGAAAAGAATCACTGTCAACCTCACTCCCCAAGTCTGTTTTCCTTCATTTCCTTTTATTTCTTTCTTTTAGCAGAAATGAAATTATTTTCTCTGTTCTCGTGACAGGGTGAAGTGAAGCTACCAATCCCACGAATCAATGTGGATTTTCCTGTGATCCTCTTTCAGCCGTAAATGTCAGTCGATGCAGCAGAGGGTCTCCAATATTCACGTGCAATATTTAAATTTATATTATGACACAGTATGAATATTCATGTTTCTTCTGTTGCCTTGTTTCTTCCTGGTGTGATGAGTTGTTGCTCATATTGAGATGATGAATTGCATGAATAAATTGAAAATGCCATCATTTTCCAACCGCAGTTTCTGCTTTATTGCTTTTCTTTGAAATACCAGTATATATATTTTTTATTCCCTCTCTTGCACTGATTTCTCCCTGAGTGGGAAAGGGACTGGCACATCACTCATCACTGGCATCAACATCACCAAAGGCATGATTCACTCCAAATTGAACTCAAAGTTGAGATGCATGGATACCTCAGACCACTTCTACCTATGGGCATATGCTTATGGTACTACAATACAGCCCATACCTTACTGGATGCTCTTTGTTCTGGACTCAGAATTCCATGCAATTAGCTTCACAAATAGTGTGTTTCATAGTATGCATGCAAAGGCAGGAAAAATTATTTTCCTGCATCAATGTAAGGATGGCTGACATGCAGGAATTGATTTTAAATCATGAAATATGAAAAATACAATTTCCAGGAATACAAGAGATATTGATCCTGTTCTCATCCAATAAAATTGGAGTGACTACGTATTGACATATTTTTGCACTGGGAGTACTTCATCAAAAACAGACAAATTAAGAAAGGAGAATAAATTCTGAAGCCACAGTGCAAAAGTGGGTTTACAATGAGAAAGTTTAAAATTGAAAAAAACAAAAAAACAGGGATCCCCATGCATTTTAAAAGCTCTGTTAGACTGGAACCAAGAGATACATATCTTTTCTTGCACAATGAAATAAGGACTGCTACAATGAAATCTGTGGCTAATGTACGATCTTTCAAACACATTTAAGCTTTTCTATCTGTTGTGGGTGGGACAATTATATTGAAGCCTGTTTACGAAAACTCTGAGCACAAGTTATAGAGCAGCACCTTCCCCAGCTCAGTTTTCACAATTACCCTCTGTGCCTATTTTTGAGCATTATGATTGACATTCTCATTATGGGTTTCTCTGCAAAGATGCAGTCACCAAAGTTATTTTCCACCAATTAAAAGTTGAAAAATCTACATCTTCCTTCCTCTGCAATATGTATTTTACATTTCTCAATATCATCTGGTTAGGTAGCCTGAGCTTTAAAATTAGTCAATACTTCCTTCAATTTCAGCCAGAAGCTTCTGGTGCATCAAATGACAATATTCTAAATAAAAAAAAATAATAAAAGGGGTGAACCATAGGAGGCTTGGCTCCTGCAATTGAAAAATTTGCTTTCAGTTGGAAAATTTATCTCTAACATGGTCAACTGCCAATAATGAGAAAACAACCCTTTTTTTTTTTTTTTTTTTTTTTTTTTTTTTTTTTTTAATTTAACACTAATTTTTTTTTTTTTTTTTTTTTTTTTTAGAAGTGTGGTGGTATCAACTCATAAGTCATCTGCAGTCTATTGGCATAAGCCACATTCAGTAAAACTCAGGAAACTCTGATTTCAGAACAGCTTTCCACCTGAATTACATATATATATATATGTGCCAGATGTTTTCCTTTAAAAAAAACTTTTAGTTAAGCTGATTCAAGAAATTTAGTATGATCCTAAATTCATCAGTTCAGATGATCAGAGGTGACCTTTTCAACAGTTCCTAGCATATTGGACTCAAATTTGCAGGACAAAACAGGAAATGGCTGCTATCAGCTAGTAATGAAATCATCAGGAACACTGCTTCTGCTGAAGTGTGCAGGTGAAAGGACTTCCTCCAGCAGCAGATGGTTTCAAATAGGGTCCATAGAAAGACTGGTTTATCAGCTCAGATCTGGAACTGCATGACTTCATAAAGTCAGAAAGCAATAGTACTTGACCCTTCCAGTTGTTTCAACATTTGGTGTAGAAACTTCTCAACTTTTCTTATTTCCTTTACTGATTTAGAAGCAAAAATTTCTAGTTCTCCAGACGAGCAGAAACTAAGTCAATCGTTCCTGTCTATAGGTTTATATTAGGAGCCAGAGGTTTCTACCTGCCATACAGGAGGCAGAGATGGATCCAAGTTGATCAAATTCCCATCTTCAATGATGATGGTCAAATCTGATTATACTGAAAACCTTCAGTTACAAGATGCACCTGCTACGCAACATCTTGATGCTTGGCATCAAGAAATTGAACCATAGCATGTGAGTGAATGTACAAAGAGGCTGAAAGCCCTTCAGATTATATAAAAGGCAGAAAGAGTAACACACAGGCCCAAGATGCCTACAAGCTCATAGCCATACCCAGACCCACATATGCATGCATTTTTCATATTTTCACTTCTTTCTTTTCCTTTGTCCACATCTCTTTTTTGCACCATGTTTTTCAATGTGCAGTAACATCAAAAAATAGTTTTCCAAGTCATGGGAGAAAAATCAAGGTTGTTATTCTCAGATGATTAGATTCATGGGGCATTGCACCTGAGGAATAGATAGTAAATGAGTGCAAATCTTCACAATCAGTTACAGTCACTATTACACTCTGGGGTGAAACACTTTTGACCTATTCCAGATGAATATTCAAACATGCCTAGTCCATGCAGGCCATTCTGACTTGCAACTGATGCTGTAAAGCCCAAAAATTTGACTTGTGGGAGAATTGTGAAGCTTGCAAGATGACCACCGATCATCCAACTAATCTTCACTTTATATTCAGAGATATCTGAAAAACTTCAGTGTTCCCTTGCAACTTTGATATGATGCCTGGCAGAGGTAGAATGACCAGTCTTCTTATGGACTCTGGGAGAAGCACCAAAAGCATTTACAATGCAATTGCATTTCCACATTGCTTCACAGACCAATATAAAATACTTTCTCAGTGTCAATATGAATCTAATGATATAGGCAGGCTTCCCAAGCATGCACCATGGCACAACATACATGAGATCTTGCCCTGTTATCACCTTTTTCTTTCTTATTATGAACTAGTATTCCAAGTAGGATGATGGCAGACATACTTTAGGAGATGCCACAGGGCAAGCTGTCATTCAATAATCAACAGACATTTGCTGTAATATACCTAGTGCTGCCTGGAGTGAATCATTCCTCATCATGATAACCATTTACTGAAAACAGCTGCCACAGAGGTATATCACATCATTCACATGGAAATGATATCTTCTGTCTCTTCTTTTTTTCACCTTATGACACCAGGAACATGAAATCAGATATGATCACACTTAGGGGATCCCAACGATCCAATCGAGCTAATACGAAGGACCAAAATCATGAGACTTTCATGGTAGAGGAAGGAGAGGATGATGATGGTGTAGATTTGAGGAACTCTACGTGTTTCTGAATCTGAGAACGAAAGCTCTCAAATTTCATGTAGATCTTCTGTCGATATTCTTCCTCCTCCTTGTCCAGAATGCGGAGGAAATTGTTTAACTCAGGCAAAGTGAATGCATCCCACTAGATACAAAAAAAAACCAGACTTTTAAAGAGGAATTGATCTCACAAAGCAAAGCAGTTATTTTTTAGGGATAGAAAAATCCATTAGATCAGGCAGAACATACATTTATGAAAATTATTCAACCAAAATAGAGTACCCAAAATAGTCAGCACTTACAAGAATTTCTCCAGTGTCATTTTCCTGCAGGATGAACTGCTTGTTGGTGGCTCCATTTGCAAGCCAATCTAATCCCAATTTCAATGGTTTTTCATCATCGTTCAATCTTTTCATTCGCACTGCAAAACCAAAAAGGGAAAAACCTTATGCAAGGCCTCTGACCAAATTCATCAATAATATGCTGTATGAGAAAATAGGAGAGCCCATTAAAAATGTGAAAAAATGAATGATTCATCATTTTCCTAAAGTGAATGAAAGCTTTGAGATGTGAAGAGAGTTACCCTTGCTAGACTCAAGGCCTGGCTGAACCTGTCTCTCATATAGGGCAAACTTGCGGGGGTCATCAACAACTTTGAACTTCTTCAGGAGGGCAGTTATGACTTCCTGAGCTGTCATCTCACTGTAACAAGAAACACATGGTGCGTTCATCTGACATTGTCCCTGACAGAAAGCATTTGCCATCCCCTTTGCATGTCTGCACTGTGTATTTCATGAACTCATTGCTCTCACCTGTTGATGTGGATGGCCTTGATGGAGCCTCTTGGAAGATAGAATGATGTCAAAGTTCCTTTCTCCATCGTGGCATCTGGGTTCAAGATGTCATAAATGGACGGGGGCCTGGTGCCAGCTGCCACATTGATGGGACGACAGACATTCAAGTGGATGTGGACAAATCCTCTATATGTCTTCCCATCCTCCTCCTGGACAAAAATATAATGAATTCACGAAAACACTCACAATGAATGTTAGCCCACATTCTGCAATCATTCAAGGATCAAGGAAATCCTAAAAGAACCTGGGTTACACCAGAAAGATATTTTGGCCTAAGAACCACGGGAACAGAGAGAAGGGGATCCATTCAGAGTGAGGAAGGAAATGAGTCGTGATAAGGCATTTCCTATGGGACTCCCTTGGCAGATATGAATGTGACCCATCTATCATACCATGCAAAGTGCCAACTCAAATGTAGAGAATGGCTTCTTTTCTGAAGAATCATAAGGAGAAAAACTTATCCAGAGGTTCAGGAATGAGACCACTCACAACAGCCATGTGGAAGCCAGCAGGAGCATGGAAGTTGTACTTGGTGATTTTTTCCATGGTCTGAGCTGAAAGAGATATGGGCTGTCTCTCCAGCTCTTCTTCCTCTCCATCCTCTTTGCCATGAATAGTTATCACAGATGAGATATCATCAGTAGAGACTAGAGTCTTTTCTCCATCATCCTCTTCTCCTTCTCCCTTCTTCTCATCCTCAAGTGCTCCGTGACCATTCTGTGGTTTGGAAAAGTAGACCATGCATCACACTCACCAATCTCCTCAGGCCTCATGGTTTAAAAAAAAAAAAAAACAAACAAACAAACCAAAAAACAACAAAAAAAACATACTTCCTCCAGAATTTATTCTGGAAATCCTTTATTACTTCTCCTGGCAGTCACAGTCACACTCTATCCTTTTGCATAAATTGACAATACTCCATAACAATGCTTTTTTTTTCTATCCACAATTTAACTACATATTTTTGCAGGCGTTTTCATCATTTATTGCCTTTATACTTCCATTTCTTTTGAAAATTAAAACAAAGAAAATGTATTCAAGGAAGGAACTTCCTAGGTAAATGGAAGTCTATTTCTCAGATTCTCATGAACTGAAATCACAGCAATGTGACATACATGATGGCATGTGCTTGTTTCTATCAACAGAAGTTATTGGTTACCACTTACTTCTATGAAAATGGTCAAAATATCTAGGCTGATAGGAAATAATAAAATTGCACTTAGTCTATGTATGCACTCATCACAATGACATATTAATGTCTTGCAAAGTACATATTTTGTGGATAAATTTAGAAGCTGACTGATATACTAGCATACTGTCATTCTCAGTTTTCCCCGCAAAAGAGTCCTATGACAACATGAAGTTGAAATAGACCTTTCTTGCTCCTTTGAATAACACAAGAAGAATATTAACAGTGAAACTACAGACCCTGATGGGATTCATGGACTATACTTTGCTATGTTTTGTATGTAATTAAAGTAGAACATTCAAAACAGACTGTCTTGTCTGTTTTACAAACAAAGTGATGAGACACAACAGAATCAAATTGTCAAGTAATAGCCAATAAATGGATCAGACTATGGCAGTCTCATCTTTACATATCAGTCAATGGCTTACTTTTATTCCCTAGAAATTGTTGACCTTCACACACATTCAACTACAAACATTGCTTCCTCAACAACAAAAATACATTTTAGTTGTTTGCACCAAGTTCAATGTTCACTATGTAAGTATAAGGCTACTTGTCTGAAATCATCATTCTGTATGAGCAGTGAACAGTGCAAAGAACAGGTAATCTAATCTTCCATGATGCCACTTACCTCAAGGTTAACAAGGAGATTCACGGGTTGTTCATTATCTTCATCAAAGATCTTCTTGCTCTCCTTCTCCTTACAGACCAGAGCCACCTTCTCTCGGCATCGCTCGTGGCACGTGTATCGGCAATCTGTAATTCAGAATGGACGGTCCATTTAACTTTTTATGCACATATTTTCCATACAAAGGATACGGATGACGACCAATAAAGCACGACAGTGACGAACTGTCATGTGTTTTTCATGGCCTTTAAAGAAACAAGGGAATGACAGCCTCCACGGTGCAACCGAGCCAAGACATCTTCCCAGCTTACATGCTTCCTCCCTTTTCACCTTGGCTCACATTCAAGTATGTGACATGAACTCATCATGTGTCTTCATGCCATGCCTTCATAGACAACCGAGACGCACGGTGTCTCTCGCGACCCGTCACGACCAACAAGGTCCGCGTCTAAAGAGCCTTCCCCTTCCCCGTCCGGCCTTCAAAATTACGTTTAAAAAAACAAACAAACAAGGACCTGGATGATGAGACGCTTCTTCCACGGACACGCGACCTCCGTCGTCTCCCATGAGGCAGATGGTGGGCACATTGGACATGCTTTCCCAATCCCAGCGCGAAAACTCCTCCACCACCTGCCGGATGGCCCGAAAGCGCTGTTCTCTCACCAGGGCCTCGTTGGGAATGGTATACTCGAAATCGCACGGAACCCACGACGCATGAAACGGCGAGGCTTCGACTGCCTCCACCCCCTCCCACTTCGGCTCGACGCACCACGGCACGTGGGCGCCGAGGACCTGTATCTCCTCGTAGAGACTGAGTCTCTTGGACGAGGTCGACGTCCTGTTGTCACCCTGGAGGTCCCCGATGATGCTGTCGGACCTCGTTCGACCCACGGGGCGAGCCTTGCGCTTCTTCCTCGAAAGCGGCGTTTTGCTCGACGAGGACACCATGCTCCCGTAGGCACTGTCTCTTTCCTGATCCACACATACACTCAGGTTCGATCCGGACTGCAGCCGATCTCGGAGATCGGATTCCACCGCTTCCTTCGCCACACCGTCGCCTCGATCGGACGCCTTCGCATGAGCTTGATGCTTCGAACGGTTAAGTATCCTCGCACTGACCAGAGGGCTCTTCTTCGGCTTGGGCGATGCACGGCGACCGAGGCTCGGGTCGCTCGGACCGTTTTCCTGTCTGACCTGTTGAAATTCCACTCGCACCTCGGGTCTCCCCTTCCACAACGTGCTTTCGCTTAGACCCATCGGAGGAGCATATATCACGAGAACGAGCACCTGGACGCAGAGGAAACGCAAGATTCAACGGCCGCAGCAGAAAAAGCTTCGCGAGTATCGCCTACGTGATGCATGCAGGAAAGGAAGCGGAAGACGACCGTATCGACGTGCGTGCCGAGACCGATCGGCCCGCCCCCGTATCGATGGATCGTCGGACGGCCTTCCATCGTTTCCGATATTCGGCGAACGCGAACCGAACGCGACGCCGAGAAGACGTCCTCGGCCTCGGCCTATTTCCGACGTCCACGTGACCGTCTCGCACCTTCTGGCCTCGGTACGAGAATCGAAGCCGGTTGCCAGGAAGAGACGCCGTAGACGGGTGCCTGCAGCAGGCCCATCCAGGGACGAAGATAAACAGGCCGGGGCCCTGATCCCCATATCACATAGGCATCCATCAACTGCCAGGCGAGCCCCTAGCCCCCCCCCCCCCCTTCCCCTCCCCCACCGACCCAACCGATATGTGTAGGTATGCATGAGGAAAAGAGGGGAAGAAAAGAAGACACCCCCGTCACGTCAGAATCTCGTTTCCCTGGGAATCGATCCCGGAGAATGTCGTCCCCCCGACACGCAGTCACTCGCGACGGAACGGTGTTCCACCCGAACGACGACACCGACCCACCTCCCTCCCCTTCCGTCCGATTCGCGATTTACGGTCGCGTTTCCCCGTCCATCGACAGAGCGGACAGTACCGACACGGATCGATGCCGAGGGTAACACCGGCCCGACACGTCACACAGACACGACGAGACGCGAGAGCCGATCGTGTAACTATCGAGCAGACGCGGTCGCCCGTGTTCCGTCCGAGTTTCCTCGTTCGCTCGCTCGGTCCCAGTGCTCTCCCTCTCCCTCTCCCTCGCTCACAGTCACAGTCGCAGTCGTTCCGTTACGTGTGCACGTACGAGTGCGTGTGGATGTACCTGGCAGGAAACGACGCAGCCACCGACCGAATCGCGATTCGCTCCACCGGGAGGGGAAAGAACTAAACGCAGGCACATGCACACGAACACAGGTAGGCTAAACAACACATCCGTGAGGGAGCGGAGGCGAGGTGAAATAACTGGCTCTGCCAGTGCCAAGAGAAACGAAGAGAAAGCCATGACGCAATCGACCCCCCCCCCCTCCACCTCGAGGGCTCCGGCCACGTGCTCCTCTCCGTTCCCCGATCCGATCCATCTCCCGCTCGTCCGGTTTCGTCGACGGCCGACGGAACAGGAAGCACAAAACTCGGGCGAACCATCCACGGCCGCCTCGAAGTCGTCCGAAATCCAGATCTCGGATCGGACTCGGTTCGCGGAACGGTTCTACGGGTTCTCCTCGATTTCCGTGCGGACGATCGCGTATCTCCGAAGGGGGGGGGGAAGCATGCCAAACACCGTCGCTGGAACTCAAAGGTCCTTAAGGTCGACCGCATCCCGATCTCGTCCGCCCGCATAAATGCAAAGAGCATTTCCCCCTCGAGGCTTTTCCGTGTTCCCACTCGTACACTCGAGGCCTGCAATCGAATCTCAGCCGACCGCATCGTCGACGCGCGAAGTACGGGGGAGTCAAAGGAAAGTACTTCTCCGTGTGGTTTCGGCACGGATACCGCCGATGCGTCCGCCTCACGCACTCGCATACCACGAGTCGATTCTCTCAAAACTCTCCCAAAAGATGACTCATCGTTCTCGTGATGAAAATCATCCGAGCCCGATCCTCGTCTCGGACCTGCCAGAACCGACGCAATCGACCCAGACGGCTCGGACCGTGCACAAGATCTCCCGTCTTGCCTCTCGGCCCCTCGACCTCGTGAACCCTGGTAGTCTGAGAGCATTCGTGTTTGCGAAGGGTTGGGCTCGGAGAAAGCGCCTTTCCACTCGCCCCTCGAGAATTTCGTCCCGAGATCGAGCCAACAGGTCGCTGCTAAAGCCCGTTTACCAAACCCGAACGATGAACGAGCACGGGGGGGGATAAAGGAATTTGTTTCCCTTGGAGACAGAATTGCCGTCTCCAGACACCGATATTGGAACCGTCGATGGGATTTTCGCGTTCGCAGGAATCAGAATCGGCCTCTAAGCTGCTCTAATAAAACTCTAAGCAGCGAAAAGATCCACGAAACTTCGAGTTCGACCTCGGTCGACTGGAGAAGACTGTTAAGGCTTTTTCACGACACCAAACGATTCGGAGCCGCGATACTGGGATTCTCCGGCACGACCGGCTGCAAATCCTTACGAATCCGCGCCGCCAGTTCAAAGATATTCTCGTCGTTCTTGGAGAAGGGACAATAGGGCACACTCCAGACTCGATTCCCATCGACCCATTGTCACACGACCTTGAATTTTGCGTCTTCATAGCACTTCCTGAGACTCCCCCCCCCCATTGCGCTGCCAATGGCAACCGTGGAAGCACCCTGTAGCTTCCAACAGCCCTAATAAGGTCAAGTATTTTCCTTCATCCGCAACGGTAAAATTCCCTTAATAGCCTCTTTACGGGAAGAAGCGAACGGACAGATGCGATTCATCTCGTCTGCCACCCATCACGTGAGGAAAATCGCCCCCGTGCACTTGCCCCGCCCCAACCATATCGAGATCGGACGTTAAATAACGTTTTGGAATACCTGACAATCGAGAGGCGGAGGCGAGATTCCATCGGAGCGAAAGTGGGAGTAACCGGAGAAAGATCTCCCCCCTCCCCTCCATCCATCCATCCAAAAGCATTTGTCGAAGAGGGCCAAGCCCTCGTCGACCTGGCGACGAATTATAATACCAGACACTCCGACTGGAATGCGCGCCGAAAGAGCCAAGAACCAATTTTTCATGCGACCCGATTCCAAGGTGAAGGGGGCGGGCATTTCGCCCCACTCCGACTTTCTTCACCTCTTTCCTTTCTCCCCACTTAGGAGACCTAAGTGTCTTCGTCTCACGAATCCGATTTTTCTCACTCTTCCCATATTCTCCCAGAGTTCCCGTCGAAACGAAACCGACCTCGCGCCAACCGATCCACACTCGCAAACAAACCCCTTCACGACGCCACGGAGTTTTCGAAGGGCTCATACTCCTCTCGCGGTAACTCCGACGGCCACATCCCCCTCCTTCGGTCCTCCAGGGTGATTAACAGACCCGGAGATCCCCCTCGCCTCCCACGAGATCCGGAGATCGAACGAACGGAATGCATAACCGCGTTAGCGAGCCCTCAAGGGGAGGGAATCGGGGACGGGGTCGATGCGTCGTCGAGCCTCTTCTGTCCATTTCGTGCTGGAATTCTCGAGACGTTTCGAGTCCATCCGTTCCGGTTCCTTTTCCACTGTCGTTAATTATCGTTTCTTTTCATTTACCGGTCGTCCGTTCGATCGATTCCGCCTCGGAGGACTCTTCCGCGAGTCGCGAAATATATTTCCCAACGAAACCCCCCCGGCGACTCTCAAATTTGAATTCCTCAATTAGTCCATGGTTCCTGTGAAGAATTCCGGCACCTGGACCGACCGAGACGCCGTCCCTTTTGTTACGAAGAAGATTGGCAGGGGGTTTGGCCATTGTTCTATGGCATTGCGATCGTCACGCAACGACGACAGATTTACGAAATTGCATCGATGAATGGAAAGAAGAAAAACCTGTAGATGGCAGAAGTAAAACGATATAGCAATGACATTTACGCCTTCACTGGAGTGAAGAGAGAACGTAAAAAGAACGGCGTAGCTGCCTCGATATATCGCAATCCATATGCCTAACCCTTTCAGTTCCTAATTTAAAAATATAAATGATGCAAATACAAATTTTTCTCATTAAACCGCCCACAATGAGACGTCATGAATCACAAAAATAAAAATTCATAGAGGTCACAGGATTCAGGAGTCCCGCCAGACCTCAAGGTCGTTCATTCCTCTATAGCCCTGCTAAATATAAAGAAAAAAAAAAAGCGCAACTCCTGAGTCCCGCCAGGGCTGAAAGGTTAAAAGGGCACTTAATCACTTATGTGCTTCATTCTCTACGAGGCAACTACCCGTGCATGCAACGCAGTGTTCTTCGAATGACCTTCAGTATCCGTTCGAGATAAGACGACGAAAAATCCAGTGCACAGAAGTCTCGCCTCGTCTAGCAGAAAAATCCATCGTCTCAACGCGTCTGGGAAAAACAAAGGACCCGATGGGGTGCGTCCTGGCCACTGCCGAGAGTAAAAAGTTATCGCATCTCTCATCTAAATCTTATTAGAACTGAAGAGGAGTTCGAAAATCTTGTTCATTGCAAACATCTGTAGGTGAAACATGAATTTCATGAAGATGAGTTCAAATAAACTTTTTACTGCTTCTACGAGTCGAAACGTTCTTACGTGCTCCTGTGCCCTAAGCCCGTGAAAACCGAACTGAACGGAGGATGATGCGGATAAGCTAACTGATGAAACGATGCATTTGTATACACTACTTTAGCGATAGAAAAAAAAAAGTCCAATGGAGGCATGAGCGAAGCCTTCCCACATTCCCCTACAAATGAGACAGTCGTAGCAACTAAGGAATGCCGGAGACATGAGACGTGTCTCTTCCCACGGTGGACAAGGTCATCCAACTCAACGAGGCTCGCTAGAATTTCTGCCACTTTGACCATTCCGTCCACATTCCCATTGTCTCCTACTCGCGGGACAGGTTCGCCATCTTTTGTAAAATCCAAGAACTAAACTCGACAAACTGGGTTCTGAGAATTTGGCGCTTGTTCAGCACGCGTGCACGCACCATTACCACTTCACTCTTTCCATACGACGATTAATGTTGAACTATTTATTTCGTCCTCAGTCAGGACAGTACATTGGCATACAACGATTACTTGGAGGTACTCATTATAGTAGAAGGATTGGGAATCGTGCAATATGTAGACTCTTGAATCAGTTTCCTAGGAATTGCATTGGGGTAAATATCCGAGATGGGCCTTCCTGTGAGTGGTCAAACATAAACAACTACCGCAGAACCGAGAACGGACTTAAGTAGCAATGTAATCTCGGCTATCGTATCTATCTTCCTAATAAATGAAACAGCGTTAACGACAATGCCCTTCACTACAGGGGGGGGAACAGATTACCAGCAAAAGGGGCGCCGTTCATGATGCCCTTTATCAGTTTCTCATAACAAGAGCAGCTTTTCGACAGCTGGGACCTAGATCGTACACTTCAGTTCTTTCACTTCATCTGAAAGTTGGACAGCATACCCATTGCATTCTTTCAATCCTCTATGGAGTTTGGAGTTGACCTTCAGACTGCCCTCAAATATGTTTAACTGAAATCAAACATTTGACTTAACCAAATGTTCCCTTTCAGCTGTCCCAGGAGGGCCTGGGGAGGACTGTATTGGAATCCTTGTCAATGCCCAATGCTTTCTAAAATGGGAACTGTTGAATCAATAGTGAACTGTAGCTCATTTAAAGAAATAACTTTGTCTGGCTATAATTGGAAGATATGTAAGGAGGTAAATAAGCAGGCTACACAAGCCCAATCCAGCAGCAGGTCCCCTTTCACAGAATAGGGGTTTCACTTATAACCTCATGGAAGAAAATGTAACATAGAAGTGTGGAAAACTTTTCCAAGGTTTCTACTTTGACCATGTCCTTGTCCAACATCTACTATGGTGGAAGAAAATCATTGACAAGGTTGAACATCAGCACTTGAAGGCCAAGAGAAGGAGGGCAGAGCTAGTGAATTCCTCTTCTTCTCCAACTCATCATGAACATTGCACTTTTAGAAAATGGGCCACTTGTTTTGCGGCATTTACTTTAATGATATCGTGTTTAAAGTCTGCCATAAATGGAAAACTACTCAACAGAGAGAAAATGAGAAAACCTTAAAAAGGACACTCCATTGTTAGAAACTTACTGGTTACAGTCACAGTTCAGCAATATCACTCTCCTACTCATACTACTCAACTGTTCACATGGGATCTCACTATCAAGGTCATGGAGTTACATAAGATAAAGAAAGTAAGTTCCAGTGTAGAATTTAATGGCTTTTTAAACCTTTAATTACTACATTTTAGTTAACTTAAGCATAAAAAAGTTTCTCAAACTTTGCAGTACTAATACCAGAGATTTGTCCAGGATGCTAGGAGCCAATATAAGAATCACCCCAGTCCTTCCATTAGAGTAAGTAAAGGGAAATTACCTTTAGCAGCAAATACCTCAAATGCTGGTGGATTGAAAATGACTCAGCACCCCATGTGTACAGCCTTGTACAGCCACATCAAGTGTTCCCAAGTATAATGCAGCAGTCATGAAGTGAGAAATACTGTCTCCATAAACTCATAACCACACAATAATACTAGTACCACCCCATATGTCCACAAACTCATACCAGCAACTTCTGCTGTCCATGCAAGTTCAAATCAACAGATATGTGGGAAAAGGGGAGTACTATGAATTTTTTCAACTCCTTATTTGTTTTAGCTCTATTTCTAAAAATTTCATTTTCAACATATAGTATTGATTAATAGAATCTAAGCTTGACCATGATAACATTGAACACCAGAATCGTCATTTTTTTAATGATAAAATTGGAAAAGTTGCATAATACATGGGCCTAAAAACCCAGCCACTTAATACCAATCTGTGACTTGGCCATATGGGATCCAAGGCAGAATTCCAACTGTTTTCAGAATGAATTCATAACCTACCCCACCCCCCCCCCTCCTGAAAGAGCTCATCCATTGATAGCAGTAACATCTTCTGGATGGTTGGTTTCACGGATTACCCAATGAAAGTGGTGCTTTTTCCTTTCACCACTGCCCGAGGGTGAGTATGAATTCAATCCAAAACCATTATATAGAAAACCATCTTCCCTCAAAAACTTCCAAACAACCATCTTGGCCCCTTCTGCACAATAGCCTCCTCTATCCTCTAGTAAATGTCCACCACTGTCTGATTTAAAAATTTATCTGAGCCAAAAGAATCCTGACAGGTAGTCAACTCACATGTACATCTCAAAGTGCCTGAATCTGCTTCTGGTCGAAAGACAATTTCTCCACATTGATCACACCATGTGGGAATGTTCAACTCTTCCTCGAGGAAGTCATGGCCAGATGGACCTTTCATCGTCTTCAATTCAATATACTCGTCCCAATCCTGGAAGGCAAACTAAATCCAAGTTAGAGACCTATCCTCCACATGTAATTGTTTAAGTCTACAACCACATGCGTGCATACAGGCCTAGGGCATGTTTGAATATGGAAAACCTCAATACCCACCATTTAGTCAGTATTACCGGTGAAAAGCGAAACGGATGTATTCCACACTAAAGTATGCCTTCTGGTCATTCCTCATAAGTCATGGTATCGTTCTGATCACATCATGAATGCATCCAGAGGAGGAAGTGGACTACACAATATGAGGTCCACAATGGAAGAGGCTTGAGATGTCAAGTATAATAGAAGCGAAGGAGACAGTCAATTACTCTGCCTCATAAAAATTCAGCAGTCCTTCTCACACTCACTCCACTGCTCCGCCTTAATGTCCATGGTTGCTCGTATTCCTAATTGAATACAATTTGCAATCAGGAAGGCGCCCATTCAATTTCTGCTTGGAGAACTCTCATATAATCTTTAGTCAAGCAAAAATGATACTCTTCGTGATACAATCCCATTCAACCTAGGAATAGAGTTTGACAGATTAACTCCGACGGTGAAGCTCATATCGATCGATAAAGAGTATTTTCAGCAACCTGTTTACTCCAGCATGGCACCTCACAGTTGCACACAGAGTGGCAGTTTCAGGCCCCGGCCAGGTTGGCATTCGGCGTTTCATTCCTCTTGTCTCATAGTGTGAAATAATCACACTTTTCAAGGCAATGGGAATTATCCATTCGTGCCTTCTACGACTACGAGGGCGACGACGTCGGGATACTTTTTCGGGAGTAGCTACGCAGGAGGAAGCGAAACCCGACAGGAAACC
The DNA here is from genome assembly GCA_905338385.1 of Darwinula stevensoni. Lineage (NCBI taxonomy): Eukaryota > Metazoa > Arthropoda > Ostracoda > Podocopida > Darwinulidae > Darwinula > Darwinula stevensoni. The sequence continues at coordinate 162,098 of CAJPEV010000137.1, forward strand.
ATCCACAGGATCTCTCAAGTTCATGAACGAAGGAAGCAGGAAGAGAAGGAAGAGCAGCAAGCGGGATCCTGAACATTCTGCCACATCCTGGTCTGCTTCAAGCTTTGCATGCCCTTGTCATGAGATTACAGTTTGTCGTGTTTATCTATTGTCAATCAACCAATATTGATTCATCAATCAGGCAAAGCAATGAGAGTTGCTTACACATGGAGTAACGCGTTTGAGTGAAACCGTAGGAAGATGGAGAGAATAAGAGAAGGCAATGCATGGGTTGCCAATAGAGGAAGTGATCTTAGTTAAATGGATTCACTTTCAATCATTCATGTTATCAATTGCAATACATGCAATTGATTACAGCTTGAGCTGGGATAAGGTTATGTGGGAAGTTTGATTTGGTCAAGCAGCTTACTGATGCTATACTATGGATTCTAAACTGATATACTGCAGTCTGGACTTGAGATGCATTGGATTTAATTGGATTTAGGCTGTTGGGAATAGTAGGTGAGATGTTGGATAGCTTTATTCCAGCATACAGTAGATGCTAGTATTGCTTGGTGATTATTCTCTTACTAGAGAATAATCTTTTGTACCTACTATATAGATGTTGTTTTCATGGTATGTAATGATTCACCTGGATTGATTGGCTTAAATGTTCAATATCTCCCTATACTCATAAAAAATAAACATAACTATATGGCATATATATGATCAAGTCTCTAGGTCATAGCATGAGCTTAATTTACATTGTGCTGGATCACTCAGAGACCAATTTTCGAATGAGTAGAATTCTGACTAATCGTTGGGCAAAAACCTCAATTACAAAATTATGTAGGATTCAATTAGAGTATAATAAATGTGCAGAGGTGAGGACAATGTCCTGATAGTAGGGATGCCTACCTTAACATGATTGCTAACATGACCAGTTCTTGAGTTCAGAGTGTCTTGAAGGGATTGATAACTGTCAAAATATATATGCTGAGACTTTTTGTTGAATAAGGTGTGAAGTTGAAATTCTAGCTTTTGCGATTTGCCAATAGACCTGAGCTAGGCTAATGAAACTGGATAATAAGCTAAGCTGGTTGTAGACTAGTCAATTTCATGGAAATGCAGCGCATTTTGTTTCTCATACCCAATAGGGACACAGGAGAGAAGGTTGATCCAAAGGATTACACCATCGAGAACCAGAGAGATGTTCTTACTGGAAGGACTCCAGGAACCATTAGAGGGCAACAGTTCATCATTCAAAATTGCTCCAATTCTTCAATATACTTGTATGATCATATCGGAGCAATAACTGTTGATGATTGCTCAGACTGCAAGATGTTCATCGGACCTGTACGGTCCAGGTATGGTTTAACCTTGTTTTATTTTTCCTGTCTTTGGGTGACATGTGCCAGATCAGTTGAACTTTTAATTAATCTGATTTCGTAATTGTTCCTAATCAGTTCAACTGAGATCATCTTATTCCCATGGACTCCAAATTATGAAGTTTAAAAAATTTTCTGTATAAATTAAAATGGATCTGGTGCATGTCGCCCTTTGTGGGAGTTTCTTTATAGGGCACCAAGGAAGACAGTTTGTGATTGTGATAGGGTGTTGGCTCTATTCCCATACAAACCCTTTGTCCCTCAGTAAACCTCCCTCAATGAGCATTAATAAGTAGTAACTATGGCAACAGGGGTGGGTTTGAACCCTGTCCCCTCTTCACACAAACCTATTTTGATAATTTGAAGGTGATCATTTTAGCTTTTGTGGAATTAAAAGCAGGTTTCTTCATGAAAGAAAAAGGAACCACCTATCCCTTGCAGCAGGACTTAAATAGGCAATTATGGAGGGGGTTTACTGACCAGGATTTCTCAAAAAGAATGCCAAGGCACCCCTGGAAATACCCATTCACATAGGTTTTATCAAAAAGAAATTGACTTGAATGAAGAATGGCCAGGTAAGACTTAAAAGGTCTTACCAGGTAAGATAAATAAAAAAAAAACGTTTAAGTAATTGTATTTCAATTACTGCCTAACAGGTGCAACAGTCTTGCAACCTTAACAGGCTTGGTGGTCCATGATATTCATGTCAGACCCTAGGTGAAACTATAGTAAAACATGCCTTAGCTTACATGCTTGGGGCCAAACTCTGCTTAAAGGTACTGTAGGTTATAAGCTAGCAGAGGTTTTACTGTATTTTTATTTTTTGGTTGAAAAATTTTAGTTTTTGAATTCCTTTTCCTAGTCTAGAACATATTCTGAGGGAGGTACTGGTAACATGAGTATAGAGTACAGAGTGCCGATCCTAAAAAATCCTATGTTTGTATTCAGTCTAAAATGTGTATTATCATGCTGTTATGATTATGTATGTGATTTTTATGCAAGTTATGAAAATGCTAATAAATTTATTTTTATTTTCAGCATTTTCATCAGAGACTGCAAAAACTGCTCAGTGATGGTATCTTGTAGCCAGTTCAGGGTGAGAGATTGCCATAACCTTAATGTGTTCCTTGCCTGTGCCAGTCAGCCAATTATTGAGTCATCGAGCAACATCAACTTTGCTCCATTCCAATACTTCTATCCTCAATTAGAAGGTAAAAAAACTGCAAGTGTTGCCTCTAGTGGTGCAACCTTTTTTCTTATATATCTATTGCTCAAGCTGATACACATTTTATTACTATTCCAGATCAAATAAATAATGCAGGACTGAGTCCTTTCAATTGCAATTGGAGCAATATTCATGATTTCACCCCCAGTCCAACTGAACCAAACTGGTCTATCTTGCCAGAAGCCACAAACTTAGAGGAGTATCTTCCACCTCCAACACCAGATCAGGAATTATTCAAAGAGTGAGTTTTGTTCAGTTTTGACTTCAACAGTTGGTAATCAATGCCCTGACCCTTACCTGCATCTTGCTTTTAGTATGTCAGTATCCTTGGAGCCATCCAAGAGTGTTGTTCCAGCAACAGCAGGAATCCATTGTGTTGTGAAATCACAGGAAAGTGCACTGGTGGCCTTTTTTTCGGATGGTCAACATCACGATCGAGCCCGATCCTTCATTCGTGATATGAAAGAAGCCAACGTAAGGACGAGAGAGTTCTTCCTCCAACCATTCACTAATGTTGATTTTGAAGCAGTGGATGTATGAGCCCTCAAACCTCTTTTCCATAACAGCCACAGTCTCAACTGATTCAGGCACAAGAGCTGTATCTAACAAAAGAAGATGCTCAGCGTGTTTTCCAGTCCCCAAACTATGCAGACATCATCACCATGGGATCCGTTGTGGGGTTGGAGTACAATGGCCCAGGGACTTTTGTTGCCGCCCAAAAAGTTTGTCCTCTGTACTGCTACTAGAAGCCTTGCTGTCATTTTAATTTTTTAAAAATACCTATACCTATACATTATATACCAAACCAAATTTTTATTCAAGATTTTTGTTATTGTATGCCTTTTGAGGTATTCAATGTTTGTGATAGGAGATTAATAATATGAATTTTTATGATAAATACTTTGCTATATCAAGATGTACCCATGTTTATGCAGTTTTAAATCTTTCTAAAGTCAAGGGTTAAATGGTACAGGTCTGTTGGGTGGTTAAGAAAAAAAATACTTTTTCTGTTTCTTTGTTTTGCAAAAGTGAAAGTTTATGTGCATGACTTTGGTCATAGTGTAGTAAGAAGGAAAACTATGTTCTTTCTGATATTTTCTTGAAATTTAAAGAATGTAAAGCACAATGTGTATTGCTTATTGCAAAGAATCCTCCAATTACCTATAAGGCTTGGACTGCCTGTGATCTAGGAGCACTGTATGTTCCCCCTCCAGGATGTGAGGTGTGATCTATCCCTTGAGCAAAGCAATTTAGAGAAGTGGTCACCTTTCCCTTCAGATACCTCTGTCAGTTACTCTGGGCCACACAACTGTCACATTTGATAACTGTGTGGATTTTCTGGGCTTAATTCCACATTAGAGAAGCTTCTTCATATGTACATCTTTTGAACTCCCAAATCTATTTGATGTAAGCCAGACAGCAATGCTTCAGTTTTGTGTCATTTTCCTTCTACTGGAAAAAATCTGTGAATGTGGAAAGTGATGCCTCTTGGAGGGGGAAAAATTGCATGCCTAAATTTATGGCCCAGTGTTTTTTCCTCTGTATGTGTCCTTCACCAGGACTTGCATCAGAGTAAATTTGAAATTTCTCTGTGACCATGTCACAAGACTTGAAGCAAAAAATTGTTTCATTCAGTGGGACACTGTGGTTTAGAATTGCCTTTCTTTGGATCAGGTAGTATTAAAAGTGAACTATCTGCAGGTGGGTATGGAGACAGCAAAGTCAACTGGGTCAACAGGGCTGATCTTCGTTTCCATGAATGCTGCATCATCCAGGAAGCAACTGGAGAATTTCTTTGGGATTGCTTCTATGCAGATGGGTTCATAATTCTAGCTGGACCTGGACACCATGTTGAGTATCATGTACTACTTGTGAGGACATAAATCTCTTCTAGTCATCATCAAGTCATCTCCAATTGCACTAGTCACCAACTGTGGGCATTGAGTGCCTGCTGTCATGCACAATTCGTTGCAATTAATTATTTATAGCTTGGGATAGATGTATTTATGTTTTTTATTTTCTTAGGTTCTTCATACCATTCTTTTCAAGAGCACTGGTGAAGGATAGTAGCAATATACTATATGTTTCATGAGTCTTCTTAGCTGTTCGTATTGAAAGGACTAGTCATAAACTCAATGGATTTCACAACGAATGATGTTGATAACTGCAGAGAGGTGTTACTTGCCAGAAATGTGGTAATCCCCGTGTCAGCCCTTGCACAAGACCAGCTACTTCTGACTTGATTTTGGTAGAAGGGAACCAAAAGAATTTGTCATTTCAAGTTTAATGCAAAATTTAAAGTTACATTTAAATAAATAAAAAATATCACATTTCATGGCAGTGCTTGTTTCTGCAGTGGGATGGAGAAACTGGATAATGAGGGAAAGTCACTGTTTTTTACTACTTGTGAATCATTGGGCAATACTCTGTGTTTTATGTGTTACTTCTTTAGCAAGGCAAGCGCTTAGCTCTTCTTTGACCAGTTCAGATGCATGGCCAAATGCTGAGTGTTTACTTAGAATATGTCTCAGACCCTGATAGAATGTGGCTCCTGGTCATTTTTTTCCTAGAATTTTCATGAGTGCATTATTTCTCCTATGAGTTACACTTTGTTAGGCTATTGTTGGATCATCTAAGAGTGCCAAAATGTTTGCTCTGGCCTGATTTGAATACCTGTGTGCCAGCAGTATTGTGCACAATGTATTGATCATTCTTTATGTTGGTATTCCTTTGCTCTTATATGGGCACTAATTCACTTCCTTCTTTTCTGTTGTTTCTGTGATATGGGAACTTCGGCGTGCACATTGCAAATCCTTGCTCAAGACCATGGAATATTGAAGAGTTTGAACTTGATTCAATGATTGAGTCCTTCCCATCATCATCTGTGCCTTCATATGACATACTTCTCACAGTACCTATCCCCTGCTCTCAATATTCAGTCAATCATAACCACTTCTGTGACAGCCTTTGTAAAAAAAAAAAAATATATAAATCAGGAGTATGTTTTTCCTTACGACTACCAGCCCAGAATTCCAGAACAGAACAATTTTCATAATTAATAGATAGGGAAGAGTGACCAGAGAGGGAAACTCATATGCTTCATGTCTCAGAGTGGAGTCCTGCTTTGCCAATGATGGAGTAGAAAATTGATTCTTGGTGGTCTAATCTTCATTGAGATTAGGTTTACCCAAATCCCACATTAAGTTTTCTTGGCCTGTTGCAATGGTCTTTCAGCAGTTGAAGGTCTTCATCTTGAAACTCTCAGATGAGTTACAAATCAACATGGAAACTTGCTCAACAAGTGCAATGAAGCTCTTCTTATACACTTTGATGACACAAGTACCAAAAACAGACTCCAATTCTTCTCTCTTTAACACATTTGCTGCTGATGAAGTACATGTGCATAAAAAACAAATAATCAAATCACTTGTCAGGAGCGAATGTGTTAAGCTAGAAAAAAAAACTGCTATATAAGGAGAATGAAAAATTCATTAAGAGCTAGAAGGGAGAAGAATTGGGATGCACTCTTCTGCAAGTTATGAATGCTTTTAGAATGAAACCTGATCTCAGTGTGTGATGATTGATATTAAATGAGTCCATGTGAGAGATCTGCCACTGCTTATGTTCTACAATGACTCAAAAGATTTCTTGCATTTTGCTTCACTGTTCTATATACTGATGCATCATACAGTCTTATGGCAATGAAACTGATGTAATACAAAGGAATCACATTCTGTGGTTCAATTATTTTTTCTTGCTGAAATTGAAGCCATAAATATTCTTATAATTTGTGATTGCTACTAACAGAATGTTTCAATTGAGTTAGTTGCTCATTGATCAAATTCTTCGGTAATCTTAATTTAGGTCCAAAAAGCCAATCCAAGTGACAATGAAGATGTCAATGAGACTTAATGCAGGTTCTCACAGTGCATACATCATACTGGTATTACCAAATTTCATGTTCCATAAATGTTATGTATGTTATGAAAATCCTATTACAACATGGTTTCATTTTTAATAATAGGAGCAATAGGAAGTTCTGCAGGTCACAACTGTGGGCTTCAATTAGCATCTTGTTGCTGTAGGCAGAGTGTATTTTAGGCATTAACAATCAGGAACAGGGATGTCATTTATCACTTGCTGTGGATGGTAATATGCCCTTAATAATAGCTACATGACTTCTAGAGTATCTGCTCTTTCTATAGTCTATAGCTGATACAAACTGGAAAATCACAAAGTAATTGAGTTTTCCTAATGATACCAGTCACCATTTTAATGTAACTTCTGGAACTGATTTTTATTAGGGGACTGAGGGTCCAGCTGCATACACATTCATTCATGATGCAACTGGACACACTGGAGAGCTGAAGCTTATTTGATAAATTTCTGGTGGGAGCTATTAAACTTATGCAAAAAAATTAAGCACCTAAAAATTACCAGTCACCCTCATTGATACTCTTGCCTTAAATATTGGATGATGCCTCCATATTTGTGATATATCCATGTAGGCCTAATGAGTGAACAATCTTCTGGGTCATTGTGGAAATTTGCATAAGGGGATTTTTTTCCCAATAACTTACAGTGTTCCTGTCTCCATGGTAGATTGAGGAACCTGTGTTCCTTCAGTTTCTATGCCCCAGCTTAGCACCTGTGGGCACATATGTGACTGCAATGATATATGACTCTATGTTTGCTTCGTGAACAAGAATATATGGAAGAGAAATCAGAGATGTCTTTCCCTTCATAGACTATATCACAGAGAGGGTAAATTTCATGTAAGATTGAGGAACCAAGAACACCTACAATGTGGTGGTGGTCAGTTGGGAAGAAGAGTCATCTTCGTCTTCACCTGCAGGTTTTCGAGTGGAAGTTGAACTCTCAGCTGAACCTCCAGCCTTGCTTCCCCCTTTCCCTCGGCCAAGCTCAAACGGGGCAACGCCCTTTGATATCATGCTGGATAATTGTTCTCCCAGGCTTTGACTGTCAGGATCTTTGATCAGGTCTTTGTCCTGCTGAATGAGGATCCGGGATATGTGCACCACAGAATACTCAGGCAAAAGGCCTCTTGGACTCTTCTTCCCTGAAAAGGAGTTTGTATTTTGCAAGAGACTCAGAAATTGGGACCATAAAAATGAAAATCTCATGGAGTAAGAAAAAGAAAGACCAGAGAGATGGTGATCATGCAGAATTGTGGCTCTCTTTTGCTTTTCTGCCTGCTTTGCCCTTGTTTTGAGTGCGAGACAGAAAAGAGGCATTCAAATCTTCCAAAGCTATACATGTATGAAATACCATGGACATGGTGTCTGAGCCTGGTACTAACTTTTCCTTAATGAGCTCTGACGTGATTTTCTGCTGGGATGCAACCTTTTGAAGCTTCTTTACATCTTCATTGGTGAGGAACTGAATCTCGACCTCAGGCTCATAGACCATCATGTGACCATAGTCCTTGTTTGGAGGATGGTATGTCTCTTTGATGTTCTTCTCATCAAATGTGGCAGATTTCTTCAGCTTCCCAACAACACCTGATGAAATCCTTAAGAATGTAGCAAAAAAATCCAACAGCCATTTCATCACCCCAAAATGACCACATAATCACTTTTTGATGCATAAAAAGAAGTTGTGATATTTACGTACATACGTCGCAAGATGCTCCGCTTGGGTTGTAATTGGAAATTAGGTAGATGTGGTTTTTCACCCATGTTTTCAATGCCTTGGTGTTATTGACCACAGATTTAAGGATTCATTTCTTGACAAAGAATTTCTGGCTTTTATGGTACTCAAATGTAATTCCCTACACCATAGGAAGGAGTGAAGGACACAGGATGGGAGATTATGCAGTATGCAGTGACATTTTGCTTCTATTGGAATGTAAAAGGCCCAATTATGCTGAATGAGTCAAAAAACAGTTCTACCAAGGAAAATTAATGTATTTGTTTACTCAATGAACAGACCAAGATGAAATTATGGGAAGATGATTTCAAGGAGATATCAAGTATTTAGGTTTTAAAATATTTTTACTTTGGTGTTCATAAATTTTTTAAGAGTAGTGTTCAAGTGTTACAGTGAATGACGACTTTTAATATGGTAATAGTCAGGGTCAACAGAGACCCATGGGATCTACCTAGCAGGAACTACAGCAAAATCATACAAATGATTACAATATATTTTTTCGAGGATGGGGCTACATGCCACACTGTACTCTCTGCTTGTGTCAATTACAAACAATCTGTAATTCTTGTCTGAGAATATTTCACCTTAACATGATATTCTGGTTATATACTAAGCAGCCTCCAACCCTAAGAATATCAGGGAATAAATCTTGGTTATTGATGGGGTCATGTTAACAATGGTTATGGACAGTGTTATTTTCAAGTACCTGTGAGTTTGATTAGTTTTTACTTATGTCTGTTTCTTAGCTAAGAAAATACCTTAACTCTCCTTGGTGACACTATTTCTGACACACCGTACACTAAATGCCTACCTACTAGAGAGTAAAAAATGTTGGGGGTTCAGGCTGCACTAAAAGCTCATCAAAGAATTCATGTTACTTGCCTCAAGCAATGGTCTTCATTGAAAGCTGAACATACAGGTATTGCATCCAAAATTCCCTCTGCTGAAAGCACTTGTGCAATGTCTTATTTTCCTCTCACATGCCTCAGAATCCATCCTGTATTTGCTTATAACAATGGAATCTTATTAGATACCATGATAGGAAATAATCAATCAGTCAAGAGTTCTTCTATGATAAAAACCTTCATAGAAAGGTATAGGAATTTTTGGGCATTAGCCATTTTAGTCACAATATTTTCTGCCCATTTTTCTGGATTCTTTCTGAATAAAATCATTTACAGTCTCACCCAATATACAAATCAACCTCTAATTTCAATATATTTTCATGACACCAGCTGTAATTATAAAACTAGTTGGTTGCCTTAGTTGCCATTGAGTGGACACACCCACTGCTTCAGGACTATTACCTCATGAAGGAATTTATGTGTGAAATATGCATAAAATAAAATAAATATTTTCAGTTCCTTTACTCAAGTGAGCATGACATTAACATGTTGACGACCAGCCTATTTTTGCTTGTCCGCCGCGTGGGACCACACGCATTTATTTTTGTCAAAAAATGCGTCCTGCCATCAGGACGCATGGTCCCAGAAAACTTTTTTTTTTGCCGAGTTTTTTTAAAATGTTGAATTTTTTGGAATTTTTATCAGTAATTACGAAATCATAATCTTCTGGAACGTTCTCAACAGTTCCAGAGGGTATTCATTGAAAATGAAATCTGCATCCTGGCATCAGGACGCATTGTCGCCAACGTGTTAAAGAAAGTTGGAAGAAGACACATCACCCTAGAGCAGTTCACCAGCCTCTTATTACTCCCCCTAAAAATTTACCAGCAACCAAGATATGATGAGTTGGAAATCCTGAGCCTCAGACAAAAGGTGTTAAGTCATGTTATGGAAGTACAATATAAGTAACTTGTTTCTCTTCAAGTCTCAGGAGGCCAGGCTCTATATGCAAAATCAAATTATTTGGTGCTTCCCTGGCCTTCCTAGATGCAAATTTTGTAATTGGTTATAAATCAGCCTACAGTTGGCAGCAACAGGACCTTTTGAGATGTTATATACACTGCTTGGAAAATCATCTGTATCATTTTTGACTTGTAGCCAGTCATGGTCTATGAAAAAGTGTGCATGCCTCCACTGGTTTTCTTNGATTTAAGGATTCATTTCTTGACAAAGAATTTCTGGCTTTTATGGTACTCAAATGTAATTCCCTACACCATAGGAAGGAGTGAAGGACACAGGATGGGAGATTATGCAGTATGCAGTGACATTTTGCCTCTATTGGAATGTAAAAGGCTCCATTATGCTGAATGAGTCAAAAACAGTTCTACCAAGGAAAATTAATGTATTTGTTTGCTCAATGAACAGACCAAGATGAAATTATGGGAAGATGAATTCAAGGAGATATCAAGTATTTAGATTTTAAAATATTTTTACTTTGGTGTTCATAAATTTTTTAAGAGTAGTGTTCAAGTGTTACAGTGAATGATGACTTTTAATATGGTAATAGTCAAGGTCAACATGGGATCTACCTAGCAGGAACTATAGCAAAATCATACAAATGATTACAATATATTTTTTCCAGAGGATGGGGCTACATGCCACACTGTACTCTCTGCTTGTATCAATTACAATTGGAGGCTGCTTAGTATATAACCAGAATGTCATGTTAAGGTGAAATATTCTCAGACAAGAATTAGAGATTGTTTGTAATGAATATCAGAGAATAAATCTTGGTTATTGATGGGGTCATGTTAACAATGGTTATGGACAGTGTTATTTTCAAGTACCTGTGAGTTTGATTAGTTTTTACTTATGTCTGTTTCTTAGCTAAGAAAATACCTTCACTCACCTTGGTGACACTATTTCTGACACACCGTACACTAAATGCCTACCTACTAGAGAGTGAAAAATGTTGGGGGTTCAGGCTGCACTAAAAGCTCATCAAAGAATTCATGTTACTTGCCTCAAGCAATGGTCTTCATTGAAAGCTGAATATACAGGTATTGCATCCAAAATTCCCTCTGCTGAAAGCACTTGTGCAATGTCTTATTTTCCTGTCGCATACCTCAGAATCCATCCTGTATTTGCTTATAACAATGGAATCTTATTAGATACCATGATAAGAAATAATCAATCAGTCAGGGTTCTTCTATGATAAAAACCTTCATAGAAAGGTATAGGAATTTTTGGGCATTAGCCATTTTAGTCACAATATTTTCTGGATTCTTTCTGAATAAAATCATTTACAGTCTCACCCAATATACAAATCAACCTCTAATTTCAATATATTTTCATGACACCAGCTGTAATTATAAAACTAGTTGGTTGCCTTAGTTGCCATTGAGTGGGCAATACCTAGGCACACCCACTGCTTCAGGACTATTACCTCATGAAGGAATTTGTGTGAAATATGCATAAAATAAATATTTTCAGTTCCTTTACTCAAGTGAGCATGACATTAAAGAAAGTTGGAAGAAGACACATCACCCTAGAGCAGTTCACCAGCCTCTTATTACTCCCCCTAAAAATTTACCAGCAACCAAGATATGATGAGTTGGAAATCCTGAGCTTCAGACAAAAGGTGTTAAGTCATGTTATGGAAGTACAATATAAGTAACTTGTTTCTCTTCAAGTCTCAGGAGGCCAGGCTCTATATGCAAAATCAAATTATTTGGTGCTTCCCTGGCCTTCCTAGATGCAAATTTTGTAATTGGTTATAAATCAGCCTACAGTTGGCAGCAACAGGACCTTTTGAGATGTTATATACACTGCTTGGAAAATCATCTGTATCATTTTTGACTTGTAGCCAGTCATGGTCTATGAAAATGTGTGCATGCCTCCACTGGTTTTCTTGTGTTTCAACTAGATAGCAGCCATGAAGCTAATAGTAGTGATAAAATTCAGTACATTGATATTAGATAATTAGCAAGTATGCACTTCCCTTCTTCCTGTTCTCTAATGCTTGGTGAATATCTCTGGAGTGGTGAAGCCCAGCTTCTGATTTGGCCAAAAGCATAGCTGATACTATGGATTATCCTCCCCCCCCCCATGCACTCTACAGAATTATGACCACTGCAGCCTCGGGAGAATCCTCCTGACCCAAAAACAATATCTGTTTCAGGATCTGAGGGTGTGATTGTCCTGTCATCCAAAGGCTTCAGTTATGACCTATAACAGGACAACAATGAAACAGCATGGAAAGCAATAATTAAACCTTGGGGATGAAATTTGGATCAAGGAATGGATTATGGGAATTTAATTAATCCTCAGTAACAAGGGCTTTCCAGAAGTTTGAAACTGGGCAAAGCAGAGGTCTTGCCTCCAATTCTAACCCTTCATGAGTGTTAACACTACTTCAACATAGCAGGGCAAAAGTATTAAATTTATTTTAGCATGTTGCATCCCTATTCTACTTCCTATTGTAAGGAGTATTTTCCAGTTTTCAGCATCAAAGAATGATCTACTTAACCCTTTGACAAGTATGCCCGTATATATACAGGCTGACATCCTCCTGCCCTCCATGTATTCAGACCCACTCCTCAAAGGGTTAAAGGTGCAAGAGGTGAAGGAAGGGAATGGAAAGAAATAGGGGAGGACAACACGAAGGGGGTCAATGAATGTGTGCCATCAGTCTGAAGACACAGAAGACAGAAGAAGAAGACAATTGCATGACTAGATTTTCAAACAGACCCACAAGAGGAATGAAAATAAAAGACACCATTTGTTGCCAGCTTTATATTGCTCTCAATGCCCAAAACATGCCAACTCAATGTACACATCAATCCAAATTAGCATCTCATGATAGTGTAAACAAAAAATGCAACCTGGATAAAAAGATTGATTCAGAATCTGAGGGTGTCAATAAGACACATTATCCAGTCTGCTTTGGAAAAGTGAGGAAGCAGTCACAGGCCAATATCTAGGATAGTCACAGCACAATCTATTTGTGAAAATTTGCCACTCAGCGACATTCCACCAGGTGAACCTGCAGCTGCTGTAAAATGATGCCATGCCCAGGTATTCTGTACGGTCCCCGGTCAATGTTTTCTTGCATGACCAAAAACAAAAAAGTAGCTACTCAGATGAATATTCACAATCATTCTGTATTTTCATTCACCTAATGTTGGCATCATTCAAGATAACTGTGAACATCTTGCATGGAAGCAAGACTCACACACCTGTGCCACAGGGTCACCAGGTCTTCTAAAGCCTAGGGACTAGGTTCAAAAGCCTCCACTTGCCTCTTATCCTCTAATCTAGGCAATATCATAAACAAAGAGAAAATGAGTCTTTTTCTTTGACATTCATGCNCTGATACTATGGATTATCCTCCCCCCCCCCATGCACTCTACAGAATTATGACCACTGCAGCCTCGGGAGAATCCTCCTGACCCAAAAACAATATCTGTTTCAGGATCTGAGGGTGTGATTGTCCTGTCATCCAAAGGCTTCAGTTATGACCTATAACAGGACAACAATGAAACAGCATGGAAAGCAATAATTAAACCTTGGGGATGAAATTTGGATCAAAGAATGGATTATGAGAATTCAATTAATCCTCAGTAACAAGGGCTTTCCAGAAGTTTGAAACTGGGCAAAGCAAAGGTCTTGCCTCCAATTCTAACCCTTCATGAGTGTTAACACTACTTCAACATAGCAGGGCAAAAGTATCCCATTTATTTTAGCATGTTGCATCCCTATTCTACTTTCTATTGTAAGGAGTATTTTCCAGTTTTCAGCATCAAAGAATGATCTACTTAACCCTTTGACAAGTATGCCCATATATACACAGGCTGACATCCTCCTGCCCTCCATGTATTCAGACCCACTCCTCAAAGGGTTAAAGGTGCAAGAGGTGAAGGAAGGGAATGGAAAGAAATAGGGGAGGACAACACGAAGGGGGTCAATGAATGTGTGCCATCAGTCTGAAGACACAGAAGACAGAAGAAGAAGACAATTGCATGACTAGATTTTCAAACAGACCCACAAGAGGAATGAAAATAAAAGACACCATTTGTTGCCAGCTTTATATTGCTCTCAATGCCCAAAACATGCCAACTCAATGTACACATCAATCCAAATTAGCATCTCATGATAGTGTAAACAAAAAATGCAACCTGGATAAAAAGATTGATTCAGAATCTGAGGGTGTCAATAAGACACATTATCCAGTCTGCTTTGGAAAAGTGAGGAAGCAGTCACAGGCCAATATCTAGGATAGTCACAGCACAATCTATTTGTGAAAATTTGCCACTCAGCGACATTCCACCAGGTGAACCTGCAGCTGCTGTAAAATGATGCCATGCCCAGGTATTCTGTACGGTCCCCGGTCAATGTTTTCTTGCATGACCAAAAACAAAAAAGTAGCTACTCAGATGAATATTCACAATCATTCTGTATTTTCATTCACCTAATGTTGGCATCATTCAAGATAACTGTGAACATCTTGCATGGAAGCAAGACTCACACACCTGTGCCACAGGGTCACCAGGTCTTCTAAAGCCTAGGGACTAGGTTCAAAAGCCTCCACTTGCCTCTTATCCTCTAATCTAGGCAATATCATAAACAAAGAGAAAATGAGTCTTTTTCTTTGACATTCATGCAGTCTTTGGTCAAGCCTCTTTCTTGTCGACAATTTTCCCCAACATCAAGGCTCTTCTGTTTCACTGAACCAGAAATAATTCCAAATTGGATGCATTAAAAGAAAATCTGGAAGCATTAATGGATATGAATGATACGACGATACGATCAACAAGGAAAGGTATTTAAAAACATTGATGGACAGCATTGTTCCATGAATACCATTAAATCCTTATCTGTACTTGACACTGGTCCCAGTTGCTCATGTATACTTAAGACAGTTCTCAACTTTTCTGCATGTTCTTAGAAAAATGTTAACTTCTCCAGTAGTGCACTTGATCTTGCCTGCTATTTAGAGTAACTATTTGGTCAAGAGTAGTTGATCCTAATGGTAAAAATAATTAGTGGCATAATAGGGTGTAATATTACACCAGACATGCTGGCACATGGTTAACAGATTAATTCAAGCACTCCTCTCCTCTTACTACTACACAATAAAAGCTCCTTTTTATGCGAGAAAATGCCCTATGAGCACCTGCAGACACATAACAGTACAGGAATTTCTATACTACTTCTTGTAATTTCATTTATCAAGTCATATCAGCACTGACCAGCATTGAGATTGAAGTTAAGCTAGCTCAGACTTGGTTTATGTTGTACTTGTTTTTACATTCAGAGCTGGCAGTTCAAACCATTGAATGGAGATGTTACAAGACACAATGGATGGCCAAATGATACAGTTGCTCATGCATGGAGCAGTGAGTCAACCTAGTCACCAGTTGAGAGAGTTGGTGACTGCCTGTAGCCTAACCATAGACAATGACACACAGTGAGACTCATGAACATGAAAGTTTCAGGCTCCTTAATCATCATCAGAGGCAGCCTGATGGCCAGGCAGCAATAACCAAGCCTTGTTATCAGTCACCATAATACATGAATTCATCATAATACCTGCACTTAGATTAAAAATCAACTTGCATAGAGCATAATTTACGTCTATTTGGCTGACCCTAATCTCAGGCAGTCATAACTCCCAGCTCTTCTGAATGGATGAGCATTGGAAGCTGGATCTTGAAAGATGCCAGATGAGAATGGCACATATCACAGGGCAACTGAGGGAGGATGAGACATGGAGGATCTCATTTTAAAAGCCCTTCCGGTTGAGGAAGGGCTCTCATGAGAAAGAGAAGCCAAGTGGTCTGCACTTGCACTCCCACTCTCTCATGAATCACAGATTCCACACTAAGTAGATCACTTTTGTCACAGTGGAGAAAGAAAGAATGGAGCATGAGAGGAGTGAAGAGAGAATAAGACCAGAACCAGTTCAACTCTCTTCGTCCTTCATGTCGTCACTATCACAGTCCTCCATACCCTCGTCCTCATCATCTAGATTTGCATTCTCTTCCCCTCCAGACTTCTTCTCCTCAGCTGGTCCTAAAACATCAGCACCAAGAAGGCCATCTTAGTCAGTTCAAAACATGTGCCATAACAGAGCATATAATGGTGAGTTGTTGCATCAAGAAAGTGAGTCATTACTTTGAAATCCATATTTAATTCAAGTTCCTGCTATCACCAAATTAGGTAATTTAACTGCCTTTACCCCCTGACATTTACAAGCTGTCTTTCACAGTTCTTGGTGGACTGCTCTCATGGATACCAATATGCCTAGTGATTCTAATGGGATGAATTCACAAAAAACCTTGAATATTGCAAGATGTCCACCAATAATGGATTATCTGATTATTAGGAGAGCACTAACGTATACCTGTTTTTATTTATTCAGCAAGTTTCCATTACTTCCATATTGTGCAATATTGCTTGATTGTCTCCCTCGTGGGATCCTTATGACATTTCCCACATACATAGCAGAAGTGAATAAAACAAAACTGGAGATGCCATTGTCTCTTTTAAAGAATATTATTTGAACCAGGAAACTCTGGGTTGCAAGCATACACTCTCATTCACCAAAGCATTGTAGTGGGTCTACATAATGGCCCTCCACAAACATAATTCTCATTCTGTCAAATTCTCAGGCAAAAAAGACACACACAGGCCTGGGCAGGCTGGACTTGGACTCTTGGACAAGGCAGGATCCAATGCTCTATTTGCTTCTTTGAATTGTGCTGCTGATTTGCAGTAGATTCACAGCATTTTCAATCCCAAGCTATGAAGTGCATTTTTTTTTGTGAGAGAACAGAAAATAAAGGTCACTCTGCAAGGACCCAATGAGGACTTGCATGACATCTCACTGCCTATGCTGGTTGGTCCCTTGCATAACTTCTTCGAAGGAGACCTTTTGCAAGTCCTCGTTCCACTTTATTGAATGTCAAACTATAAGAGCAGCATAAAAGAGAATTTGTCATTGTCTTTTTGCAGTTAAAAAAATGTAAGAGCTCATCAGTAAATAAATATATATGCACAGGGCATCCAAAAAGGAATAAAAACATTTTTAAAAGTAATATCTCACTCTAATTATATGACTTAAATGCCTCTAATTATATGATTTAAAGAGCAAAAGAAAAAAAAAAGGCAAAAATGTTTTTTGCTGTTATTACAATTCCACGTGGCACCATTTGTGACTCTGCAGGTGTCCAAACGATGTCTGAGCTCCAGCCACACCTTATGCAGTGTCAGGCATAACTGTCTGGATAGCTGTGAGGATTCTATTCTTCAGATCTTGGAGATTGCCAACTTTTCCAAAGTAAACAAAGTCCTTGACATAACCCCACAAGAGGAAGTCCAAGGAGGGTGAGATCAGGTGCCAATAAAAATCTGATTTTTCAAAATGATGGGGCACCTCCACATTTTAGCGAATTTGTGCAGTCCCTGGATTAAAAATTCCCAGATAAGTGGATTGGATGGGGTGGGCCCATTCCATGGCCACCAAGATAATCTGATCTCAACCCCTTGTACTTTTTCTTGTGGGGCAATACCAAGGAAACTGTTTACTCACTTCAATCTTCAGGAGACTGTTGACTTTTTCATCAACAATCTCCCAGATCTTAAGAACAGAATCGTGACAGCTATCCAGTTATGCCTGACACTCTGCATAAGGTGTGCAAGAGCTCAAACATCATTTGGACATCAACCGAGTCACAAAAGTGGCCAGATGGAATTGCAATAATAATTAAATTAATTAATAATTATAAATAATTATAAATTTTAAAGTTAAATATCTATAATTAATTTCCTCTAATTAAATTACTAAGACAGTAAAAGAAAGAGCAACACAAAAATTTTTAAAACTGTTTCCATACCTATTGGGACACCCTTCATATATTAATAAATGGATCATGGTACTAACTGGTATCATATTCCAGTAATTAAACAAATCTAAACAAAACAATGATTAAAAGAATCTTACTGGAGTGAGAACCCCAGTCAGGCTCAAACCAACAAGAGTAACTTCCAGCCTTTAGAGGCCTACAGACTGTTTAAACATGTTCTCAATCATTATTAGAGGAAAGGGATGGGGCAAGGGAGACAGGATTTTGTCAGTCTTGAAAAGGCCATAAAAAGTGATGGGGGTTGGAACTTGGATCTAAGATTTTTCCCAGAAGAAAAGTTTTGCTCACCAGATTCTTCTTCATCTTCATCTTCATCAGCTTCTTGAGCTATCAATGCTCGAGCCAACTTCACCTTTGCATACTCATCATAGTGGGCCCTCCTTCTCTTCTCAAACTCTTCTCTTCGCTCTATAAGAGAAATCAAACCATTCAAGTTCATAGCACTGAATTTCATAGGGCTATGTGCAATCTACATCAATCATCCCCTCACTCCTCTCTTCCTCTGTTTCTGTCTCTTGGATTGTAGGTTCCGACATGAATTTTGGCTCTGCTTCCCTACTCTCTGCAAGTCTGTGAGATGCAAAAATTTGGTTCTATAAAGTACAAAATAATGGGCATCCTGACAGGATGACAAGAAATCACACTTACTTCTGGGCCAAAGCAGAAGGATCAACAGCTTGCTCCTTATCATCGTCTGCTGAGTAATGATATGGTGTTTTTGGTTCATCTATTTTCATATGCCCATAATCCTTGTCTGCTGGATGATAGGTTTGCAGGATGTTCATTTCATCAAATTTGGCTTGTTTCCTATTAAATAAAAAATATACAAACATTAACATACTGTTCTTTAAAACCAAAAGTTGTTAATAAAAGAATACTATCAGGAACCTTTCTGGTTTAGTATCAAAGCTGGTGGATGGCTTGAGAATTCCTTTTGCTGGTTTGCCCAAACAGGCAGTAGCCATGCCATGGATTGAGTCTTGCTCTCCTGAACTCTCCTTTGGGGCTGACAATTTGGAATCTTTCTTTTCTGCCATTGGTGTTGTTCAAGCAGGTAAATCCTTCTGCAAAAATTTCACACAGCAGGCCTAGGCCAAGGCTTTAAAGCCTGTCCTGATAGGTCACAAACTGAGAAGCAAAAAGGCATTTTATTCTAAACAAGCACAATGTGAGTTGAAAAATCCAAAATGTCAACATTTGGGAAAGTAAACTTCAACGTATTATCAGTAGAGCCAGATTGATCTTCTGACTGGATACCAGACTCTGGCAGATTCAGGCATTTTTCATGAAATTGGCAAAACCAATCTTTAGGTCCTCTAGTTTTCCTTTTTTCTTTCAAATTTATTTTATTTTTGTACATGCAACATGTGTCACATCTCCTACTTCAATTACCCAGCATTCTGTAGCACACTGGGGAACTCCTACAAGTAGACAGTAGCAGATGTGATCTCCATTTATTCTTAGGAATGGAACTCAAAAACTTAAAAAGCAAGGTTCTAGAAGCAAGACGCTGTCAGGAGCACAACTTCATCCTTATGAATAGCACTGGATGAAGGAGCCCATGTAGGAGGCAGCTACATTCCCATTTAATCCTTTGAGAAGTCCTTACTCTGGATATTTTTTCAACATATGCTTAAAACTTGAATAGGCTCAGTCCCAATAAATGTGCATAGGCCTAATGATGCTTTTATGTTAAGCCTAGGCCCCTAGATACTGCCTTTGCCTGAGCAGCATGATGGGCCTGCACTGAATTTAGGTAAGGCTTGGCCTGTAATACAAGCTGCATATGGCCTATCCTAACATAGTTCTTTGTGTTCTAGTTCTTTTTCCAATTGTAAGCATGTGGAATGCTAAAGCAATACTGTTACATTGACTTAGACAAATGTCCCAAACCATAACGTGAATCTCTTCCCAACCATAGAACTCCATTGGGAAAATAGAATCTGATAGGACTCCAAACCATGAGAAAACTAGCCATATTTGTAGTGACTTGGTGATTTTAGAGAAACACAATTTCAAACAAATGGTTTTCACTTAAAGCTCAATGTAGATCAGATACACATAATTCAAGTTAATCTCATTTTGATGGAACTGTAGCTCTGCAAAAATGACCTTCACTATACACCAGCATTAAAACTGGCATCAGTATCAGTAATCTTTTAAGAACAGATATAGGGAATCAGCATATTGGCCAAATTTTCCGTTCATTACCTTACAGCCCTAATAATATGTACATACATAAATCTCCACTTCAATGAGTCTTGTCCAGGATAGATGGGTGTTCTGTTTCATTGAAGACCAATTGGACTATGACCACTGTTCAAATCTGACCAGCAGAAATAAGCAGAGCATTGCCTGTAGTTTCCAGCAGAGAAGTGCATGAGAAGCACTAACACACACTTCCAAGTCAATGGAACTATCTAAGCATTCCACTTTAATTAGCCCATACATGGGCCTACAACTTACAGATCCCCTTGTCAATACCATATGTAGCACCACAAAGTCATACATACCAGGGATTTGGGTGATTCATTTTTCCATACATCTAACAATAGGCCAACTCCATTTAAGGTGATTCATATATACAAGGTGTCCATAAAGTCTCTCTCTATTTTAATGAAAAGTCATAAATTTCCTTTAACCCTTCCAGCCGTTTTCATGTATGTTCATTGCTTAGGAGGTGAAGTCAAAACATAGCACTTGAAGGGTTAAATTTCAGGTTTACTCAACAGAATAGTTCTTCCTAAGTGATGGATGAGCCGAGGTTTGGATAAACCAAAGGTGCCAGTCACTGAAGCCAACACCAATGGACTTTTTTGTGGGGATCTATCAAGTTACAGGTTTACAGAAGCAAGTTATGCAACTTGCAGGATCTTACAACTTGAACTTATGCTGCAATTGAATCCATAACACTGGCAATATTGTACACAACATTTAAGGCAACCACCACCTAGTGGTAAAAATGCAGAGTATTAGATGGTGAACATGTGGAGATGAACTTACGCTTCTTGTTGAAACAATAAGTGATGTACATTCTTTTATTACGTTAATTGAACACATGAATAACCTCCTTTTGGAATATCCACCACGGAATAACTGTGGGACTTGTTGGGAGTTACTGTGCACACAACAAAAATTAGAATGAGAATAGACTGTGCATGTGCTGTGCACTCTGGGTGCAGAATGAAGTAAAGCCCTTAATATGGCACAAAACTGCAAGAAGGATATATATTGAACAGATGAACTAGCATTTTGGGGCGGGAAGGGTCCAGGTCCGTTATTTCCTCCTGGCTACACCACTTATTGTAACTAAAACTCTGTTAAAAAGAATAAAGATACCTCATTTTCTCTTTCTGATCCCTTACTACTGAGCCTAGTTGAACGGATGTAGGAATTTCGTCGGATCCACAGACAGCTCAGATGGCGTAGGTCTACAATGAATTCAGAATCACTTCGTTGGCCGTCGGCCAACGGGAAGGTAGGCCACAAGGTTAGGCCTACGCTGTATGCTAGCGTCAATAATGGCAAGCTGGGTGGACGACGGCGTGACGAAAGAGCCATTAGCACAATGACTATTCTTGGTGGGGGAAACCATACTGTATGCAAGAGGACCACTCCCGATGGTCAATAGAAGCCTTCCGCGATAGCGTCACGAAGGGCACAGCGAGATAGCGAGATAGCGAGACAGGAAGCCGCCATGTTTGGAAACACGGTTGCTCCCTGCATAGTTCAAGGTTTGGATCGTGTTGGTAGGGGGCATATGAGTGCCTGACATCCTGGAGTAAGGTGGGGAGGGGAGCCTCTTATATCTCTCCCCATCAACGACAGGCATCAGTCGAAGATTAACGCTTTTGAAGGGCTGCCCCTGAGCGGCGCAGTTTGGCAGAAGACTAAGAAATCTCTAGTGGAATGGAGTACTTACTCCATAATGGTTCCCTCTTAGGTTTAAGTTGTAAGGCTGAAAGTGCAAAGGTGAAACTGGATACCATTTCAGAAGACGGAATAATGATGACTCGTGGAGTGCGCCGGGTCAAATTCGCACCAGAAAAGCGAATTTTTCTCTTCAAAAACAAAAACAAGGAAAGCTTCTGAGCATGTCAAACTATTGTCTAGTTTCTCATCACAAACTTGAAAGGCCTGTCTGAATATCCGATCCATATCACTCCACGCCACACACGCTTTAAGACGTGAATTTAATTTAGAAAAAATTCAAGATCATGGAAGAGATTTGGAGATTTGCGCCCGTCACGAAAATCAAAAACTCATCGGCAAGAAAGTCGAATCACTTCTGACCTCTCGATCGCTGCGAGAACTCGCTAGGCCTCAGAGCTCGGCGAGAGACGGGGGACAATACGAAGTTTTAAGTCACGTACACACGGTAAAGCCCGTACCACCGAGCATGCTCGTAAATTTCCAGTACCGATCCCTTACTTAACATTCCCGATGACCCTGAAAGAGAATTCCTCACCCGATCCACACACCTTACCCCACACGATACCTCGCATCGTGCCCCTTCATCGGGAGACGGCGCCTGCCCGTTCCCGATCGTCCGATCCCGATTCGCCGCGCGCGTGTGTGTCTGGCTCGGTCGTTCGCAATTCCTCCTTCTCCCGCCTCGAAATGGCGACTCGGCCGATGGGAGATTTCGCTTCTTTTTTTTTTTTTCGTCGTGCTTTGCTTTCCCGGCGATTGAAATTCCCGGAACTCTCGATATCCGATATCCGTGAAATCCTTTCCTGAAATTCGACTCGGATTTCGGTGAATCTCTCAAATTTCATGATCTCGTCTAAAGGTCAAAGCGTTTTCGCTTGCCCCTCGTTTTCCAAGTCCATAAGTTTTTTTTTATTATTATTTTTTTTTTCAAGAGGCAGAACAGGCTCGTGTGCTGCGTGAAACCATTCCGTTATGATAATTGGATCGGGCTTCATCGATCCTTTCCTGCTCTTCTATTCGCGGTCAGGCTTGCAATTCCATCTCTTTCGCCT
>CAJPEV010000138.1:0-117391 GCA_905338385.1 Darwinula stevensoni
CTTGTACGCATCCCATTTCCGCTTTTTATCCCTGATGAGATGATGGGCTCATCCAACTTTCATCCTTCCTTTGTACGAGTGCAATCAATGTTTCAATAAATAAAAAAGTTATCATTCTCTTCGAAAGGAGTATTAGTACAAGAAAAATATCGGCGGCTCAATCCTCCGGGTCCGCATCCTGAGGACATAATGAGGAAAGGAGGGACTGAATTCGCATATACGCCGTGGAACAGGAAGGAGTGGACCTTCTCCTGAAATGTACTACAATTAATACATTCAAGATCAACCTCTATCTGTTTTATGTCTCTGGCTCAACCATGGGACAGACATGTGCACGGGAAGGGGGTTGTACGGGTACTGCATACAGTGGCGTAGCCAGGTTCTCGTCACTGGGGAGGTTTACTTCTCGTCGGGGTGGGGGGAGAGTGGACGCATTCCGACCAGAGTTGGGGGGGGCTGAAGCCCCCCCCTCGCTACGCCACTGATTGCATATAGAAATGTCTCCACTGGATAAAGAATTTAGGGAAAATATTAATGCCAATATTGGCCCATATTGCCATATTGCCAAATGCCAATATGCCAATATTGGCCTGGTAGTAATCCCAATAATGGTCCAAGATGGGTGCCAATGTTGAGCCAAGATGTATCTTCCTTGGCAGCCGATATTGATCAATATTGGGGTGCTACTGGGGTCAGATTTTCATCTCTTCGAGCCATTAAAGAGAAGCCTCGCTGGCTACCATTTCCAATCAGACGAGAGCATGCCAACACCAGTATGTTGTTGGCTGTACGCACTAGATTCGCCCACATTCTATGAGATGGATATTTAAAAATTAGTTAAACTTGGAAAAAATGCATAGTGAATACCTCGATAAGTAGCAAAAGACACGTACTTTCATTTGTATATGCCAATAGTTTTGTGTGCCATACAGTACTTGCGAGAAAATTTGATTAACCTTATTTTCCAACTGTTCCTCATACTAACCGCAATAAATAACTTTACAAGGATGCCATATTATTTAGAATTACCTTGTACTAGTGTTTTATTGAAGACTGGAGAACCTACTCAAAGAAAGTGGGTTCAATGGGTTTGCAGGAAACCAACATGTCTCTGTTTATAAACTGGGCATACTCCTTCGTCAATAATGTGAAATCACAAGACTGAATGCTGTCAGACCCAGTCAACCCTTTCTCCTGGCTCAACATGTGGTAAACCAAATTACTAAACATGGCAATGCTTTTTTTTGGATGCAAAGACACAGCTATGTACAATTTAATGACATTGTTGCCATACTCTCAGTTTGCTTGATGTATTGGGAAGGAAATTTCTCCAGGGTCATTGCCCACAACTGCTTACTCTGTAAAGCAGGTCTAGCCTTGACACATGTTCCTCCATCTCCTGCTGCTGCTGCCATTTTTTCTCAGATTCTAGTTGCTTGATCTCTCAGCTGGTACAGAAGGCTCTGTCAGCTTCCCCTCTTCAGTAGTATTGCACTTAGTTTGTCAATTTGTTGATTTTCTTATGTATATCAAGAGGAGCTAAGGGAATGTCATTCACCATGGGAACACCTTCATCTTTGCAGACCATTATTTCAATATTTCTACCTATTTGTGGCCTGATCGTTCAGTCATTGCCACTTTCTTTGAGTAATACAAATGAAGTGAATCAGGAATACAGTTTTTGTTATATTTGTTTATGGAATGCCAAGATGATTCAATGACAGACAAGGAATAAAGAATCCCCTTAATTAAAACTTGGTTGTAGGGAGAGTAGCATAAATGAACAAATATAGATGAGCAGAATCAACTTCACAGATGCTCTTCTCACTCCAAGGTCTGCAAAATCAAAGAAAATCCGATTCAGAATCTTGGATCATATGAATGGAAAACATGCCATGCATAATTCTAATGTAATAACAACATTCTGAGTTAACAATGAAGGAAAGGAAAGGGACACTTGAGAACTTGCATTGAGTATGCATCTGATGATGATGACAGTAAGGGATCCAAAAGCAAACGAAAGGAGATACCTCCAACCAGGGAGGTGGGGGAGTCTTCTCTTCTTCATCAGGCTCCTCAATCGGCTCACTTTCTGTGGCTCATATGGTGGGTACCTTGCACTACAATTATGAACATTCTAACAAGTCTCAAACCATTTTTTTTTCTTTTTTGGTCAAAGGTGAAAGAACAGACCTGCCAAGATCTTCAACAAGGCGATTGTAGTCTCTCTGAAGAATACTCTTCTTGTGTGAAAAGGTCTCAAAAGTAGCTTGACCACGATAAACTCCCATTCCACTCATACCGACTCCACCAAATGGAAGGGAATCCACTGCCATATAGAGAGATAACCTTTGGGATACTCATTATATGGTGATCAAAGCTTAAGTTAGCTGGCTGCATACATGTCTACTTCCTTTGTATATGAAGGCAGATCTATTTTTTTTTATAAAGTCTCATGACGAGATGCATAATAGAATCTATTTCACTTTGTATCTTTCAAAATTTAAGTAGAAACAAATGGTGATTCAACATTGCAAGATTCTGATGGAGGATATTCTATAATATAACCTCTGCATAGCATTCTATGGCATGAATCAATTGCAGTATAACACAGGAGATAACAAAACTGAAAGAGTATTAATAGAAGAGGGAGAGAAAGATACCAGAAATATGAAGGATGACATCATTGAAGACCACAGCCCCAGAAGAGGTTTCAGCCAAGAATAGATCCATCACATCTGAGCGCTTTGTGAACACGTACAGAGACAAAGGCTTCTCCCTGCATATATAGTATATAGAGTGAATCTTAAGTCTGGAAATATAGGTATTACAGCTCATGCTCTGGGTGTTTTCCTTTTTTCACATATGCCTGCAGTTGTTTCACCCATTCATATTGTACACTTTTGTTCACTTTTTTTTCAAACTTAACCATTGCACCCAACTTCACTACTGTACTATGTGTGATTGGTCATTGATCGGAATGCTTGTTGTTAAATGCCTCAGCAATTTCTTTCAAAGAATCTTGACCGTGCATCTTGACCAATTATCTCTGCATTCTTCTTGTTCAGAGACACTGTTTGGGGTGTTATTCACAAGCTATGAACATCAGCTAAAAACAACATAAGCAACAGAATTATAATGAAAAAAGGATGTTTCCAGACTTAAGATTCACCATGTACATTGTTTCCCATTGATTTCATACCAGCTGCAAAATACTTAGTGAGCCTCTCAAAATTATTTAAACACATTGCAGAAAGTTCCATACTCCTTCCTGTCCTATCATCATAGGAAGGGTATGGAAGATTATGTAATGCATTGCATACAAATCATTCTGAGAGAGATGTGAAGCAATTTGCCACCAGTGCCAAGCATTCTGCCAAGAGGTACAAACTGCACTAAGAAACACCATATCCAAGAAACACAAATTGGCTGAAAACATGGGAAAAACAGTCAGAAGCAATATAAGCAATTGTGATGCACTAGATGTAGTATGTTTTAGTTGGCATGAACCACCTCTTCACATCACATCAAATGACCTATCACCAAATACAGGTGTTCCTGAATGTTATACAGTACACAGTGGTTCCATTCCAGCATTGAGAACACTCACCTAACCTGCAACTGGTAAAAGTGTCTCAGTCAGCCAGAATGTGTGGAGTAAGGTCATTTGCATAATCCTTTGTTTTTCAGACACTGAAGCAAAAATGCTCTTACCATCTGAGGCAGCCAAAGGTGGTCTTTGATAGTCCTTGTTCCAGAGAGTATGTTGAAGCTTAATCTCCTTCTGCAAGCTTTTGGAAAGATAGTCTTTAAGTTGCAAAAGCTTACAAGTACTTTCTCATTCTTGGGATGGATTGATGGATGGATGGATGCTTGAGTTATGACATATCTCTGAATGCACAAATAATCTACTTGCTTTTGTATTTCCATTTCCTTCACCTCATAAAAATTGTCAAGCTCCCTTATTCTTCATCCTTACTGTTATTTAGGAATAGGGCTTCTGGCATGTGTGATATATATAATGCATTAGTCAGCTCTGGAATTTGGCAGTGGATTCTTAAATAGAAACAACCTAATTGCAACTCTGCAGCATGAAGATTCCCATGATTCCATACTTTTTTCTCCTCCATTTGAAAAGACTTGAATGGTCACATCATCACTCTTTTTAATGAATAGGCATAACACAGGTATAATATGGGTTTTGCTCAACCTAATGACCCTGAATGGCAGTGCCAGAGTATTCACGAAAAAGCAATCACCCTGCTCAAAT
Organism: Darwinula stevensoni; assembly: GCA_905338385.1. NCBI lineage: Eukaryota > Metazoa > Arthropoda > Ostracoda > Podocopida > Darwinulidae > Darwinula > Darwinula stevensoni. The sequence continues at coordinate 4,271 of CAJPEV010000138.1, forward strand.
GCTTGTCAATAAAACTTGGCAAACCTTGTTTCCAGACTGCAACAAATAAGGGCATTGGCATTTTAAAAAGTATTTCCAAAAAGGGCCATTGTCACCTTCAATTTTGACAAGAAATTTCAAAAGCCAATATACTTTTGAAGCTTAAGAATGCTTAGTTGCTTAAAGCAGCTATTTAACAATGATATAAATGTATTCTCATAAGTATCTAGGTATTTAAAAAGTTGAATTTTTTCAAATACAGTGAGATCTAAAACCACTGTGCAGTGTGGACATCAGAAACACAATAAAAGTATGAAATAGCACTGAGCATGCAGAAAAAAAGGTTATGAATTCCTTCTTCACCAATACCCAAACTGTAGCAACTCCACTTTCCCATCACCAAGGATCCAACATTAAACATTTTTTGCATTAACCTCCTTGGCGTTTACCCCAAGACAGTCTTGGGGTAAATGACCAACAACTTTTAACCAAAATATCTCCACTCACAATGGAGCAACAGTATTTTTTGTAAAAGTTTGTTTATGCATACATGAATATTTTTTTAAAACTTATCCTCAAAATTTCACCTGAATTTGTTGAGCTGAAGCAATACCATAAGCAGTTATTGAAAATAAGTAAGACATTGAGAAAGAACAAGAGCTGGTAATGAAGAGGGGAGCTGTCAAGCACTTTCCTTCTGGTCATCAAGACATTGTCGAACTCCTTTCCAATTAATTCTTTTGGCTGGTTGTCTCTTGCAGATGAAATGATGAATATCAATCCAGAGATTTTTTTTTCAAATTTCGTTCAGAATTTCCCTGGTTTCTGTGAAGGAAATATCCATTTTAAGTGTCAGACTCATCAGAGAAAATCGTTCATAACTTTAACTCAAGTTACTTAATTTTGACAGCCTTCTTGACTTTCAAATGAATAAAATGATGGTACATTCTCAACAAATTTTGTGAGACATGAATGAAGCAATCTTTAGATACACTCAAAGTCATTGGTCTTATTTATCATATCTAGTAGACTCAGGCTTATGGCAGCAAAGGGATATTCTGAATGAACTTTAAGAAAACTCTGAATTTATCAATTTATTGATTTATCTATCATCCATTGGGAATAAGCACATGAAAACCTATGCAAGGGATGACCAGCCCAAATAATGAATTCGAGTGGAAGAGGAGTTTGACTTGGTCTTATGACCAGGAAGGAGTGCATTCCAGCATTCCCTCCACTCCACTACCAACAGGAACTTTTGTCCATTCTCAATTTAACTTATTTTCAGTAATTGCTGATTATATTACTTCAGCTCAACAAATTCTGATGAAAATTTGAGGATACATTGGAAACACTCATGTATGCATAGTTAAAGTTTTGCAAAAATTGTTCCTTTATGAGCAGAGATGTTTTCATTAAAAGTTGTTGCAAATTTTTTGCAATACCCTGCATAATAAGTTCAATATATTTCTAGCAAAGTAAGTAAACATTTTCCCCTATGGTTATGTAAGCATTGTGTACATGTGTGTCATGAACAACAACTTTAGCAAGAGAAAAATTCACAAGAAAGAAAAGGCAAGAGAAAGTAAGCACTGCTAGTGAAAACAGTAAAGTAAGAAAAAGAGTGCTAAGGAGGTAAAATAAATCAGAAGCTTGTATAATGGCATTGTTAGAGTAACTGACCTAGAATGGGAACATACCAGGAACAACTCCTAGCTGTCCTTCTCCATTGTGAACACAGATGGATTGTGGGGTGTGATTCTCGCTGCACACATACATGTGGGTTTACATTCATGATCTTGAATGATGCATGCCAACACAAAGCTCCTACTCCAGGGGAAGGAATAGCCCAAAATAAGAGAAAGGGAAATAACAGACCGAGCTTGAATGAAGTTAATGGCTTCATGAGCATCCTGGACATTGATGATGGGGAGGATTGGACCAAAGATTTCTTCTTTCATCACTGGGTCTTTTGCTGAGATATCCACCAAAATAGTTGGTTCAATGTAACGATCCTCCATGTCTGTCTTCCCTCCCAGAGCTACTCTACCACATAACAGGAAGCTTTCCAATCTCCTGTGGGGAATACATACAGGTCATTCCATTGTGATCCCTCTTACATTTTCAAATAAATTTCAGAAATTAATTCAATTCTACATCCTGAATTTTCCATTTCAGATCTTCCCTGAAGGCATTAGCATTTTAGGCATTGAGCTTTTGTTGGGTATAATAATAGCATGGATTTCTTTCAGTTCTGAGTGTGAAAAAAGGGGAAAAAGTTATCGTGACTTATGTTACAACAACAGGCATGAACTTAATTATAAATGTAGCTCTCCATAAATTTGGCTCAGAAAATGTAACTGGTCATTCACAATTTGAGGCAGTCAATATGGCCATATCTTGACTTTTTACAGTATACAGGGCTTTTTTTTTAGAAATACTTTTAGTTAGGCAAAAATTGAGAACTTGGGGGATGAGACATATGATGTTTACAGCTGTCATCTTGTCCTTGGTTACCAATGCAAACCGATCTCCTGTGACATCTTGTAGATGAATGGATTTTCACATGCAAAAAGTCACAAAAATCGCCATTTAAATTGCTATCATACTTCCCTTCTTACTTCAGCTTCTCTTTCCTTCGTTTCTTCAGCAGTTTGTTGCATTTTTTATTCAATAACACACCAAATCAATGTGGAGAAAGAAAGCTATCACTGTGTGACTCATGTTACAAACGCTGCACAGACAAGGGATATTACACCAATACAGTTTATGGTGCAAGTCCCATTTGGACTCCTGTATAGCTGCAAGCAGAGGTGGAAAAAGTTCTGTAACCTGGTAACTAGATTACCGGGAAGGATAGCGACTGATTGGGAAGACAAGGCAGGGGGGAAAAAAATAACTAGAGAAGAAAAGCGATGGTCGGAGTGTTTGGGATGAGGAATGGGGGTATTGTACGTCTGGCGCCCACCTATGTACACCGAGCACACTTGTCCTCTCCTACGATGCTCGAGTGCGTCTCGCGCCCACCTGACCTCCCACGCCCTGGTGAGGCCTTGATGTCAAATCATGAAACCCGACCTCCACGAATAAGAGGCACCAGGAGATGATATCGGCGAAACGGGAAGATCAAGCCCCTGAGTGGAGTCAGGAGGATACCTCTATGTGAATGATGTTGGTAAGTTCAGGAACGATGATATACCCACGTATATATTTTCCTCCCCGTGCTAAGCGCATAAGCGAAAAGATCTCGCCCTCATTAGGAAAAAAGGTGATAAGTGGGAAAATCAATCAAATTCGCCTTTGTAGCAGAAGCGGTCTTGTCATCGGCATAAAAAATGGATTATAATTATGAAAGCGTATTTCACAAGGTGAGAGATACTGATCACCGAATTAGATGGTGTCTTGCGCCTCGGAAACCCCTTCCTTTGCTCTTCAATCAATCAGTCGGCATCGCGTTACCTGACTTTCGGCTGACAGATTAATTGTTCTCTTCGCACATTTTTCAAGTGACCTTTTCGACCCCTGAGTTGAGAGGATACATTGATCTCCAATCCCCATCGGAGCGACGTCCAATTTCATTCCGCTCTCTCGATTCCGCGCCTCACGCACGTGGTCCTGTGCCAGATTTCCTGGTACGAAACAGTTAGTGCGTCCTGTCAACTCGTATGCATCCAGTCACTGAGAGATTATCTGATAGTCTTTCGCGACGAAGTGCCCTAACTGAACAGTGGCGTATTTTACAGAGATGCAAGGGGGAGAGGGGGGGGGGGGGGAGCCGCCCCCCCTCCCCTGGCGCCCCAGGGACAGAGCCTGGCTCCCCCAGGAGGCAATAACTTTCCCACATGATACCACTCGGGTGGGGTTTGGCGACCCCGCTCTGTAACCCTGCTCCCCTAACCTTTCAGCCAAAATACGCCACGGCTTAAACCCTTTGGCAACCAAAGAGCTCCAAGTTCAAACTCTTGATCTCCATTTAGAAGAAATAAGTAGCTAGCATTTATTGCGAAGAACGCAGCAAGCGTACAAGTTGAAGTAACATGATATTTCAGAGGTCGTTGACCGACTGAGTAGGCAAATGGGGAGGTTTGAAGTATGAGTTGGAAGCAAGAAGCTTGAAGTATAAAATAAATATCCCAGTCCAAAAATGAAGATATTGATCGAAGTGCCCCTCTGCAGAAAAACCTTTAAAGGGCTTTTCCAATAACATTTCTTCAATTTTCATAAATGACAAGTGCTTCCGAAGGGCTATGCCCCTCTGTGCATTCCCCAATATATCCTGCTAGGGGCCTACACATTTTTCGTTTTCGGTTTTTTCTTGTCTAGTGGAGGGTTAAAATTGATCTTGTGCCAAGCAACCTCCCCCCCCCTCTTTCTTTTTGAAATTCTGACACTTATGTCCCTTTTCCCTTGGAATGACATATACGGCATTCATTCTTTTCATATGCAGTTAAGACAGCTGAGGTAAACATGTTATTCCATTCTCCTTCTAAAGATTTCCATACTGAAAAGAAAATGGATGAATCAAATTAAGTGGTTCAGCTTAGAAATTCATAGGAAATTAAAACATTAATGATCATGCTTCAGGTTGAATGAAACGGCATTCTCGGATAGTTGAGATTCATCTCTGTTTCAAAGGAGCATCTTTGAAAACATCCCTCAGGAAAACATGAGGTCTATGAGATATAGGGTAAAACCACCTAAGTTCGGACACTAACATTTATTGTTAATAAATACGCATTCGCGAGATCGACATCAGAGAGAGAGAGAGAGAGAGAGAGAGAGAGTTCTTCTTAACCCAAGATGACCATATTATTAAGCAAAAGACCTGCGGTGGCCACAATCGTTGAGCACGATTTCGAATTATCAGGTAGAAATTAATGTCATGTCGTGGACAGGACAAATTCACGAGAACGTACGGAGACGACTTTACTTGATAAACGCTTCCCACGTGGTATCGTTAATTCTGTGATCAACTCTCATTCCACAGGAAACTAGGGAACATGGAACACTCTATAAGGGAATACGCATGCCATAAACAGATTTCCGTCTTACTTCTGGTGTGTCCAAACTAAGTTGTGTTCGAACTTCTTTCTTTCGCATTTAAGTTCCCACGTAATAGGAATTATTGGAAGTCATATGGCTATGTTGGTCATCATCTTCATCACATTCATACCTATTCATATTGTGCTGTCTGACGCTAAAAATGAAGTACAGTCGAACTCAGTTATAACGAACTCAGTTATAACGAACTCAGTTATAACGAAACCTCGATTATAACGAAGTCCACTGAACGTCCCACAGACGAAATCGACAGCGTGCATGTCCCTAATCCGTCATTCTTAGCTGAAATTTCCGTTATCGGAAAAATTAGCGTTGGCGAGCCATAACGTTATATTTCCTGGATTCGGCATTTCTTGAGTCTTGTGGGTGTGGCTGGAGCAATGTTAGGGAGGGATAATCCCCAGTAACTAAGATCACCTTATCCTCAGTCGCCATTTGCATTTCTCGTTGACAACATGGCCAAAGGAAAACGAAAGAGGCAAGCCTTCACGATTGAAAGGAAAGTGTGCTCGATTAGTTTAATAGAAAGAGTTCGAAGTAAAGCTAATGTCGCTCGCGAACATGGACATCTGTTAATCTGTTTCCACAATTTGGGAAAATCGTGACAGCTTCATCCGTGCTTAGGAGAACATGTCACAAAACAAGAAACTTCCTAGATCTGTCGCGATGACATCGACGAAGCCTTGCTAAAGTATAAAGTAGTTCAAGGTTCAAAGAAGTGCGAACATCACGATTAGTGGGTCAATCTTGAAGCTGAAGCTAGTGCAGTATGACCAATGTAAACTGGAGTTGTAACGTTACATAGCATCAATTTTGAAAACAGGAAAACGGAGTGCCAATAAAGGCAACCTCGGTTATAACGAACCTCGGTTATAACGAACCTCGGTTATAACGACGGTTTTTACCTGGTTCCTTCGATGACGTTATAACCTAGTTCGACTGTATCTGGGTTGTACCATTAAAGCGTGACGAGCGAATTACAATCTTATCCTGGCTTAATTGTCCGAACATTGGTGGTTTTACCCTACTCAAAAACCTGCTCAATGTTTAAAACAAATAAAACCATGAGTAAGTCTACCAAACAGCCCATTAGTCCTTTCCCATGCTCAGTGAAAATCTGTAAGTGCTTGGATTTGGATAGAATCTAGTCTCCTCTCCAGTATTATTGCAGCTACTTTAATAAATTGTAACTCACTATAGTGAATGGAACACATGGGAATTAAAAAATCACTAAGAGTCTATAACAGGGGTCTCAAACTCGCAGCCTGCAAATGCTCTCAATGTGGCCCATAACCCACCTCTGTGCACCAAGAGAGAAAATTTTCAAATCCAATAAACACAATATGAATATTGGTAATTATTTATTCTATAATTTTACGCTTTGGCCAGCAGAGAGGTCCGATTTTGGTAATGCAGAACGCACACTGAAAGGAGTCTTTCAAGGAAACTTTGCAGCATTAGTGGCTGTTTCAATAGCGCCACAGAATTTCAGAAAGGGACCCTTTCTTTTTGCCTCACGTTTGCTGCTGTCTCATGAAAGAATAAAGAAGGGAAGATCCTTCCAACAGATTCAATCTGACGAATTCCTCTAGTAACAGAGGATGCTTCTCTGCCTTTCTCTACACGTTTTAGCCCTTCCAATGAATTTTTACTTTACATGTGAAAAGCTTAAGTCCTGACAAGTGATATTTTTGAGCTTCACGCAGAAATATATTGCTGGGAAGTGGGAATGTAAGGAGAGTGAAGGAAAAAAAAAACAACTGCATTGCACACAGTTTGCCACATGCTATGGATATTTGGGCACTGATGGCATAACACGAAGTCAAAGATGGTACACATTTGATATTACTGTCTTCATAGGTACATCATTTTGGGAGGGAAATTGAATGAAACGAGCCCACTTGAATTTACCTTTACACTTTTAAATCCCAATATCTACAGGGTGATTCATGAATCAGGTTACATAGGGGTAATCCTTATTATTGTTGCATGTGTGTGAATGGTCGCAGTGATGTCCATGTCAATTGAAGAACGTATTGAGGTGGCGTTATTGGTTCTTCACATTTTGTGAAGGATATGATTGTGTTTGACCGTGCTAATAAAGACATTCCCTATGTAACCTAACTTATAAATCATCCTGTATACATGTGTGTACTTTTCATAGCACATGTACTTTTAGAGGTACAAAGATCATACTTGAAATGTCTGTCATTGATGATGCGAGCAAGGTCCTTGGACTTCTGAATGTCAGGTCCATACCATTCCTCAAGGATACTTTTAGCATGGCTGATGAATTGATCCTGGACAGACTTGGTGCATAGGAGATAATCAGGGGCAAGGCATGTCTGACCAGAATTGATCAGTTTTCCCCACAGGATCCTCTTCACAGCCACCTCCATGTTCACTGACTCATCCACATATGTTGGGCTGTTAGAAGACAATCACCATCTTGGGTTTCTTACTCAATGAAAAAAGATACAATGGAAGAGACATAAAAGTTACCTCTTTCCACCCAATTCCAGGGTAGTGGGGGTTAGATATTCATTGGCAGCAGCACGCACTGCTTTCCCAATTTGAGTTCCTCCAGTGAAAAAGACATAGTCAAACCTCTCCTTCAGCAGCTCCTTTGTCTCCTCTACATCTGCATTTATTGCCAGGTAGCATCTCTATGAAGGTAAAATCAACATTCCATGTCTTTGTGTCAATGTGAGAACTAGTTTGATACAAGCTTAAGGAGTCATGTAGCAACAGGATACACATTCTAGAGGTGTACATAGAATTTTTGCAAGGGGGTTCTGTATCAGATATTAAATATGAAAAACACCAGGAGAAGCATTTCTTGTGACAATTTTCCTTTCTTGCATGTGACATGACAATGCAGCAGGGGAAGAATGAAAAGACAGGGGACAAGGGAGAGGGGCAGGAGGAGCAAGTTCATGGCTAATGGATGTAATGGGAGCAATATAAGAAACAAGGGGGTTCATGATCCCTCATTCTTCTTTGTATCTGTCACTGCTGCATTGTACTTCATTTTTCAACTCATGCTTTATGAAGAGTTAATTTTATTTTTAAAATTACACAAATGAAATGTCTCTTGTGAATAAATAATTTCATGAAAAACTGGAACAGTCTACTTTAGACTGAAATCAAGTAGTAAGCTAGGGGAAATATTTAAGGGCATACAAACAAAAGGGCAACTCAACATGGACTTCAAGATCTTCAAGACAATAAAATGATTTCCAACTTATTTTTTCATGGTGTCTCAATAAAAGAGATCCAATTTTTTTTACATTTTCCTCTGATGTGCAAGCTTTGTACTCTTCTGCACGGCACATGTTATCAAGGCTGTGTGGTGATGGTAGGTTGTCTTGATGATGAAATTATTTTTTTATTATAAAATTCCTCTAACCATGTGAATACCACATGAATGCCTCCCATTTTTTAAAATGAAAGAGTACAAGTTTACTTCAATAACTTGCTTGTCATATTTACTAGATCTCTTGTTTAATTTTTGTTCTTAATTTGAAAATTTATTATCTCCAAGGGACAAAAAATGCAAAGAATGGAGAGCTTGACTTGAGGGTGACAGAAAACAGTTATTAAAAATGTAACCAGAACATAATCAACCATAATAACACATGATGAGAGATATAAAAAGAAAAATTCTCCCTGAGATTACCTGCCACCTACACTTCTTCATGTTGGAGTTTGCCAAAGTTGAGTAACTGGCCAGGAATTGCATACAAATTGCTTGTCCACTTCAATTTTTAAATATTTCAAATATGAAAAACTATTAAACTTGAAGCACTGTATAGCATTTTTGAAAACTAGGCAGAAATCTTCCTTATTCTTCTGAGATGTCAGGTGCAGGAAAACTTGACCCCTCGTAAAAATATTGAATGTATATACTGTACTTGAAAGTGTATATTGCATTCCCTAATTTGAAATAAAATTCTACTGAATGACTTGAGCTGACCTGAGTAAATCATAAATCCAATCATGACATGTAAATCACAGATTGCAAAAAGAAAAAAAAAGGTAGAAATCACATCAATCTGATTATCATGAAATTATTGACTATATTCCAATATGTGACTCAGACACAAACTTAAAGTTGTCACAGTAAAGCTAGAACAGTCCATGGGCCAACTTTTAAGCCCTGAAGTGGTTAGTTTTTAAATACCCTGGTATAAGACAAGCATGCACTTGAATTACAACTTTTCCTCAGTTTCAAAGCAATTCTGGACAGAATTGTGTTACTGTATACTTCTGAACATGCACTGCATGTAGGTTCAAAGATGATCAAAATTGGACAACAGATGTCAAGGCGATGACAGTTTATATATGGCAGGGCAAAAACCACACAGAGTATGTGGAAACAGCTTGAGGGGTTAATTGAGAGTTATAATGACTCCTCATATAATAAAATGTCAAGGTGCTCAAAACTACAGCCACACCAACGAAGTACTGAAGCTATATGTCAATTCTATTTTCAGGTTAAACTCATGCAGCCAACCCAGCATCTGTGCTGTGGCACCTGATGGGTGTGACAATACTATTTAGATATTTATTCTACTACCAACTCTCTCATGACCTGGTTGGTTCAGGTGTATGCAGGCCTAACTTGCTGTTGAATATCTCACGGCTGAATCACAAGGTCTAGGTTCAACATATACAATATTGAAGACAGTGTCTTGTTCCAAACATGTGCAGCCTGCATACCTAAGTACATTTCAAAGGATACTTGCAGTTAAGACTTGTTAATCATATGTGGAGTGAAAAAAATTAAGCAAAGTCAAACCTAAAATAAGCCAACTGACTGAATGACTATACTGATCTGTCATTTGACTGGTCTAGTGGCAGATTTTCAATGGAGCAGTCGATAACCCATTCCTGTGTGATAGTACCAATGTAGTAAAATGCTATTCACCATATGAACATCCAATATATACTATTCAACATGCAATCTTTAATCTTCAAGTCTGAATGACATTATTTTCATGTGCCTATAAATCAAGTAATAGATTAACTTGATTCATTTATGGGAATATTATATGTTTTTGACTTAGAGAATTAAACTGGCCTATTAAATTAAACATACCTATTCCCAGGAATACAGATGAATAAGTATTGAAAGAATCTCTAACTAATTCAAACTATGCTTCTGGGTTTTGAATAAAATAAGGTTTATAAGTCAGAACAATACTTTGATTTTGCCTCTGGAAGTACTAGAGTATGGAAGAAGAGAGAATGCACACCATGTCAAGATATTTGGGGATGAGTTCAGTAAGGAGCTGGGCAGCATGGGTGGCAACTTCAGAGGGTTTCATGACCACCACATTCCCTGCAGCAATGGCACCCACAACGGGGCACAGAGTTCCTTGGATAGGGTAGTTCCAGGCTCCGAGAACCAGGACGAGACCATAGGGCTCCTTGTGGACGTAAGGTGTGTCAAACAGAGTCATAATGGACTTGGAGACACAGACATCCTGTGTGTACTTGTCCAGGTTCATCAACATCCCCCGGATCTCGTTGACCACAAACTCTACCTCTGCCATCACTGTCTCTGAATGTGGCTACATAAGAAATTTAGTTCATTTAAAAAAACTTCAGAATAGGATAGTTTCATGTGTTCCATCATCTGACAAAGCATTTAGATTAAAAATTGACACAGGATGGAGATGATTTCAATAGTGACAGTGGAAGCAAAATTCCACTTCACAAGTTTCCCAAAAAAGTTTTACAAATATAAAAACACCTCTTTAGTGCCTGCACAAGTAATTCTGAAACATAAAACTGAAAATTATGAAATTAATCCAAAAACTAGATATGTAAAAGACTGTGTGATGCACAAGAATAACTCATGAACATTTTTATAACCAAATGCTGAATTCTAGAGGCCTCAGTTCAAAACAAGCATAGAAGAGGCAGGATGGAGATTAGAGCTCCAATAAAGGTTCTTAAACAACAAAAGGGAGATCAATATTGGCTAACAAGGAGGTAACTATTTCAAGTTCCATTCTGTCTGGCTCTTGTGACTGTTGTGACTCTTGTGATTTTCAAAACCATAATTGAAAAAATATTCCAAATATTGCAAGAAAATGAGACAATGTCTGTGCTATCTATATTGCAATTGGTGGAGAATCTAACCCTCAACTCTTTTGTGTCCACTTTACCTCTCAAACTGAATAGAATAGAGAGATTCTTCAAAGAACAACAAAATAAAGCTTTTAAAACATTCAGCATCACAATGCTATCCTGCAATGATGAAGGAGCAGTGATAATTGTTTTTTGAATGAACCTCAAGTAAACAGGATTGAAAAGTCTAAAATAAATTAAAGAATCTAAAAATCAAGAATCTCAAATAAATTCCTCAATCAAAATGGAAAAGCCATGAAATGGTTTGAAAAACCTTACCATTTCAGCTATGAAACTAATACCATCAAGTTTTACCAGTCTTTCAATTTACAATTATTTGAAACAAAACTTACTAAACATGAAAAATTTTTAAAAGAGGACAAATAGGCAGTCATTCAAATATTTAATCTTGCAGGTGATGTTCCTTCCAACTCTCTGAAGAAGTTAGAAGGAGTCAATAAAAGGATTTTTATAGATAAAAAATGTAAGGACTGCCCTTTGTACCACTTTTGAAAAAAAAAATTCAATTTAATGAGATGATTCACATAGATATAATTAAAAAGTCCTGAAAAAATTAATGCCATTAGAGGATTGAAAACTTTCATGCATAGAAGAAGCATATCTATTAATCCCCAAAATGTGTGTGATGGCATATGCCACTTAGAATCGTTGCTGGTTTTCATAAAAGTCACACTTGGGGGGGTAAAGGCACTCAGATTACAATGCTGTACTTGCAATGAAGAAGGAGCTGTGCTAGAGTGATCACAGATTTTTGAAGAAACCATGAAGTATGGCAGTTTTCATTTATATGAGGATGGCTGTAGGGCCAATTTTGGTATAAATGAATTAAAATTAATGATTTGACTTTTAAAGAACTTCTGTAACTTCCAGAAACCGTTAAAAAAATTCTGATTTTCATGTGAGGTAATCAGTACTGAGACTGAGGAAATAAAATCATTGAAGAACCATCTCAATTATTCAAGAGTGGAACTGATGTATTTTGTACTGTGGCATTTCATTACAAAGAGGGTATAGTTTGCAAGTATTGAATGCATGCTTGGATAAGGCCTGTTCCTACCTTGCGAAGGTCAGCAGCAAGGGCATTGGAGAGTTGGGTTTCATTTTCCTGAAGGAGCCGTTTGAGCTGCTGCAGCTGCTCCTTCCGGAATTCCACATCTTTCGTCTGACCTGAGTTGTATGCCTCTCTCAGCTTCCTCAATGACTACACACAGTCAAGAAAAATACTTTTTTTGGCATTTATTCTAGTCCTTTTGAGATTTAGTTCATATTTTACTTCCCTTTCTATTGTTCACTTCTAAGGGTTATAACAAAAATCTTAATTCTTCGCAATTTTGTATAATACAGTATAACCTGTGGATTCGGCCACTTCCCATTTCCGACCAGAAAGGCTCAGTCCCAATCATTAGCTCCAGAGGCTCAATGTTAAAATAACCTGTTTTATCCGGCCACCTGCCTAAAGCGGCCAATGGCTGAGGATTTGCAGACCCTCTGTGCCGGCCACTCTTTAATCCGGACAGAACACAGGAAGGAATATTGTAGGTTGATTTTCTTCCTCTTCATTTCCCCGCCTTCTAGTCTCCCACCTTACCTCCCTTTCGCTTCCTTTTCCACTCCCCCTCTGTAATCCCTGAATTGACCTGTTGCTTGGTTGTCAAAGTCACATCTTCAGAGCCTCAATAGCGTGAAAATGATCATCAGAGTGTTGACCTAGTTCTTCCGTGCATCTTACTACCTTTCTTTAAGGCCATTAAGTGCCACGGATAAGTTCAAGTGCCATTTGGCAGAGAAGGGATGGATGCAAGAATCAGTTGATGTGATCACAAAGCTTGAAGCATCTCTGCAGGAGTGAGTGTGGTTACGCTAAATGAGCGCATGTCAAACAAACATTAAAGACCTCCAGACAATAAAATCAGGGTCTTCAAATTTCTCTAGGTATACATAAAATCAATAAAATCTAAGAAAATCAGACTACCTTACCTTTTGAGGATACAGTGTGTGTTTAATTTTCTTGGAAAACTGACTGGTAAGTACCTCTAAGTTTGCTAAGAGGAAAAACAGGAAAAAATTCCCTTTCATACCGGCCACCTGTCAGAAACGGCCAAATTGAAAAAGTCCCCCTTGTGGCCTGTATTACACAGGTTTCACTGTATTGAGTTCTTTTGAGCTACTTTACTTAATTTTGCTTTTTGAATAAACTCATTCTTTCTTTTCCCTTTAACAAATGAACCATACTTTTCATTATTTAATTCAGTCTTTCATTGCATCTGATACGTAACATTTAATTTGTTTTTATTTAGCCTCAATTCATCGATTAGTGAATGAGAAAACTGACCTGAGAGAATTTGGTGGCAACTTTGGTCTCTGGTTTATCCAAAGCTTCACTCATAATGAAATCGCAGGAGTATGTTCAATGATGTAAGAAAAAATTTATCTTTGTGATACACTATGAATTCAAATATTCCACCAATTATTCTTCAGATTGATCACTCATCTGTAGAAGAAAAGAGACATTCTGCACATGAATGAACATCATGCAAAAGGAAGGAATCAGGCTAAACTTAAATGGCCAAGCATCATAGAACAATGAAAACCTGGAATCCTTCTATCCAGAAAAAGCTGAAGGAGCAGAATGATACAACACAGCATCACTTTTTGCCAACTCACATAGTATTTGCTTGTATCAAGCACCAGCACTATATTCTTGCAATGCTGGAGAGCAAAATAACTCAACACAGACTTAGCTTAACACATTTGCTGCTGAGCACTTGAAGGTCCACACCAACCTCTCTTTGCCAAGTATTTTCAGGCTGTTCAAAATTGTACTGTTACTGACAAAAGCATTTATTTCTCAAGTTAAAAACTCAGAATTTGAAGGATATATTCAAAACTTTTCTAGTGCAATATTTTGTGTAGCAAGAAGTGGAACTCCACAAGAAGAACAAAAAAATGTAGTGGAACTTTGAATTTTGATACTCCCACACTCTCTCCAGTCCCTCCTTTGATGGTTACCCTGGTGTTTCACCAGCTTGTGACTCTTCAGGCTGCCACCCAGTTGGGTGACAGGATCATTGATAGGAACCTGTAAAAACTCTTCATGGATGTTACTATAGGGTCATACAACACAGTTTGGTATGTCATTTAACCCCCTGCTGCCATCTTTGCCAGAAAAGTTACAAAACACCCAGACTCGCACCAACACACCATATGGTGTGTTTGGTGTATCAGGTTGGAACTTTGAACATGCCATATGGCATGAACAGCAGCGAAAGTCTTAAGGGGCATATTTACCCAGCTTCAGGGAATGCAAAGCAGGGCAGAAAAAAAAAGTCATGTTTATTTCATTCATTTTGATTACTGAAGAAACATAAATGAGTCCAAAAATTCTCAAAAAAATAGTTTAAAAGATCTTATATCTTTGCAGGGAAGCCAGATTGAAAATACTCTAGAAGTTGTGGATGCAGATGTATGAATTAATTATTGAAAAATCCAGCTGGATTGCAATTCCAGACACAGGCTAATCTTGGAGGGTGGTTCCAATCAGGTCCCAGGAGAAAATTTGACGTGAATATGATGAAAACCAGTTTGACTTCAGTTCTCCAATCAGTTGCATTTCAGTCAGAGGACAGTAGGAAACTGAGTGGTTTCCAGCTCCAATCCACTCAAAAACCATTTGGAATCTAATTTATTTTTGGTTCTAATTATAATTAAATCAAAAACTGATGGAAACCTGAATGGTTCTCAAGATGGCAGAAGCATTAGCAGTGGGTAGAGAAAAGAATAAATATAACACCCAAATTTTCACTTTTTTTTTGACATTAGCTGGCATTTGAGCCCCTGAATGCATGGGACCACCTCCTGGACCTTGACAGTGAATTTTGTAGGGATTTGCACAAGGTATGGAACCCTTTCCATGGTAACTTACTCTTTATGAACATATTTTCAAATACATTAATCACCCAACCAAATTGATGCTCCAATGATTGCAAAATTACCACTGTGGCTTCCCTGCCAATGACTATACCAGGTGACCCTAAAAAAAAATCCAAAACTTTATGCACCTGCAGACAGTGCACCATATGAGTTACTGACAGGAAATTTACAGGTTTTTACATGCAAGATTTGCAGGTAATGTAAAAAAAATTTAATTGAAATTGACAGTAAAATATGTGAGTAACAATTTTTCTCCCACCTGATGTAGAAAGAGCGATTGTGCAAAGAAACATGCCTGACCCCAATAAAGGAAATGTTTGATGGGTCCTCTTTGGATATGTCCTTCAACGATCACCTGCCAAGGCAGCATGTTGGCAAATGCACTGACACATTTGCTCATGTGACCACTTGCACAGAAAAAGCTCTTAATATCATGTTCAGAGTGGGGGATTTCATTGAAATTTTCCTGAAACCATCTACATATATTGGGTATGACACTGAAAATTTCAAGACAACACTTAGCATGGTGTCCTGTCTGCAGATGCACGAAGTTCAGGATTTTTTTTGGGCCATCCAGTATATTTACTTGCTGCATATTGTATTCACAAAGGTTGGTTCTAAGAGAAGTAAATCTTTCAATATTGCTCTGCCTATGAAAAAAAGAGAGATTCTGGAATTCCTATTGTTGATAATGAGAACATAGCTTTATAGCACACCCCTAAGCACAATTCACATCATACTGAACTTTCAGATCAAGAAAGATAAACTCCCACCAGCTATATTCCACAGACACTCAGGTCCATTTTAGCTCCACCAGGATCTGGGCATGAAATGATTTAATCTCTTCAGGGATTAATTTTATGACATAAAAAAAAAAATTACAGGTCTAGAGTACTTTGCAAGTTGGGGGAACAGTGTTACCAACTGCAGTGAAAACTCCCAACAAATTGGCAACATCTATGGCAACTGAGCAGTTGGGTATCAGTTTTTGACCAATTTAAAATGCATTGAATCAAACGTCCACATTTGTGCCAGTCTCCCTGAAGAGGTTAAACAAAAAAACCACTGGAGTTTGAACAGCACACCCTTGCATGTAACCTAGGATTTTAAATGCTTGAATCCATAGAAATCAAATCCTTATGAACACATTTCACAGCCACTTTGAACCTAGGTGGGAACATCCTGATTCCGGGATGCAATATTTGCTCTAAGTCTGAAAATACTAGGGAATTCAAGGAAAACCAATATTTCATGGCTGCAAGTTTGTTACATCATAGCACATCCCCATGTGCACAGTAGGGCTTTATTTAACTATTTTCCAAAACCCAAATTCAACAGCTGCTAGGTTTTTTATGCATTAGTCAGGGGTTGCATTAGGTTTCTTGCCATAGGGGTCCCCGGGACCCTCGGGTCTGATATGGAAGGGTCCCCTGATAATTAAGGGGGTTACTTTCCAAGTGAAACACAAGGGAATCTTGAAGGGTTCCCCAAAAGGAAAAGTCCAGCAATCCATGTGTATTTGCTGACTTAAAATAACCAAGTAGTATGATATTCAATCCAGCAGTCTTGGGCCTTCTGCCTATGTGTCCCGGGGTCCCAGGATGTATGGGCAGGAGGCCAGGGCAAGAATCCTAGTGCAACCCCTGATTAGTGCAGTGAGTGTAAGAAGTAGATGTCAATAACAAGTGAGACAATGAAAAACACGCGCTGCTCTTTGACAATCCTTGGAGTTCATGAGAGAGCAGATAGCACAGCAAAGTTTTTTTGCAAAGATTTTCTATGAATCCTTGAATTGTCCTAAATTTCTTGTTCATTTTCTCCAGCATATAAACAATTATGTGAAGGCAACTCAAATTTTATTTTTACTCGAGGAAATGTATAGGCAGGAAAGTGATTGGTACACAATGAGCCACCAATCTAGGGCCAGAGCTCTTCCATCTGCCCATGAAAATGCTGCTCTTTGCAAAAAGATGGATGGGAGGGTATGGTAGGGCAAAAATTTTCTGGTAAGGGATGAAAGAAATGTAGGTCTATCACAAAGAGACTCATCCACAAGCTGCAAGAAACCAGCTCATCTGAGAAGAAGAAAAGGAAAGGAAGACTAAAACTAGCCAGAACTAAAGGAAAGCTGCATATGTGTATGAAACTACTGCTTCTCAAGATGATAATCCAAGGATGCAAAATTCCCACCTGAAAATTGCCAGACATATCAAAGAATCAGATATGCTCTGCAAATTTTGAAATACAGAGGAAAAAAAATAATTGAAAATAATTTTTTATTGAAAACAATTCTTAGGCAGTGGAGCAGGTCCTCCCATCACCATCCAGGTGCGAAAGGAGAAATAAAATTCCAGTTGCTTTTTGTAAATCACTCCAGTACTAAAATGGCTTGGAATAAAGAGGCAAAATTTCAGGATGGTCAAAGGATGCATAGATGTATGCATGAAAGAAACTTCATTTTGGACTTCAGGGGCACCACATATGTTCCAAGAGAAGTGCTAATTTTTTTGTCTCACCGAACATAAATTCAACAGTGAATAATTGCTGCTTGCAACACTTCATATGCTCTTGGTGTCCAGAGGAGATTATGCAATTCCAGTGTGAGCCCCATGAGATCTAGTTTGAGCTTAATAACTATTTAAAAATCTATAAATACAAAGGGTAATCAATACTTTTTTGAAAATGTATTATTTTCCGATGCAAAAAAGCAAGTGACTTCTACACATTCTGTGAACAAACTCTGTCTCATCATCCACATATTCAAGACCTCATGATACTCACACTGGTGTACCTCTCAATTTGACCTCAAGCTGTGTGAAACACCAGTGGCCTTAGTGGTTATAGGGAAGGAGAGGATGGCATAAATCAAACCCACACCTGCAGATTATCAGTCAGACATGTTTTTGAAACATCACTAACCCAGGATGTTCAATTGCATCTCTCAATGCTTTTCATATTGCCACTGTTGTTACAGCAGTCCTAAATGTGAAAAAGCTCCTTTCCAGCAAGTCTTGACTCAAAAAGCATTAGCCTTGAGGCAAACTTGCTATTTAGTCATCAGGTAAAGTTTTATATGGTTGTTTCCATTTCCCAAATCAGGTCTTGCTGGAAGGGAGTTTTATGCATGTTCAGGACTTTGCCAAACTTGTCAGTTTCGAATCCAGAGGCATGCCTCATCAGGGTATCATCTGTGCATGAATATGAGACTGACAAGGTTGCAGCAGTAAAGTGCTGATGAATAAGAGTATATTGATAGGATGCTAATAGATGAAGTCAATAGATTCTACATACAAAAAAAAAAAAGTTCACAATCTTTATTGAAAATCCCTCAGGAGAGTACATACTTGAGACCATTTACTGAATCAGATTTCTATGATGAGCTTTCTTTGATCAGTATTCATGGAGATCAGGTGCAACAGAGGTATGGACCTATCCCAGAAGACTACTGGGATAGGCTATAAAAATAAGCTGTCCTGTTACCTGATAACATTTCATATCACAACCATGTCAATGAATTTGAATTGACAACTAATTACATATGCAGAATGAAGTGAGAACGAAAACATTCCACAGCTGTCAACAATGATAATGGAAGAGGCCACAGTAGATAGGGTTCAGTAGTTCAGGAACAACAGCCATAAAATTTATACATCAAAGGTTTCCCATGTGAAAATTTCCTATAAGACCATATATGACTTGATCATATATTTAGCCAGTTTAACATATATGGGGCATATATGAACATATATAAAACATACATGGGGTTTGACACTGGTCACATAAAATCATATAAGAATGAAAATATATGGCCCCATATATTTTCATATACAGTATTGGCTCATACAATTGCACCATATATGCCTTGTCACATCTTGTACATATATTAAGTTAAACATGTCTATGTATGGTGAGAATGCCTGACAAATACCCACATTCTAAAAGGGTACATAATCCATATATTCATTTTTCTTTTCTCATGCCAACTTCCTTGAAATTTCAGTAAGTTTCTGATGAAATGGAACCAGTGGAGGGAGAATGGAGGGGAATAGAGGGATGCAACTAAATACATGGATGAAAAAAGGGAACTGAAAAGTTCATGCACTACTGCCCTAGAGTTCCCATGGCCTTTTTTCATCCTCGATACACTTTTGCTATCTAGGGAGGGTAGGGGTTTGAAATAAATAATTTGGGAAGTTACTTTAAAGGTTATACATGGCTAATTTTTCATGTACAATGTAATGGGTAAATAAAATCATCACAAGGTCATGGCTTTCACGTAAAAATCTCATGCAGTGGCAGCAGGGAGTGCAGATGCCACCCCCTTCTCCCCCTGGGATGAAGCTTGGTACCCCCTTGGAGGTATGATTTTTCTTCCCCAATATCACTTGGATGGGGTTTGAGGACTCCTCCCCCTCAGCTGCCCTACCCCCCTCTGGCCCACTGACCTCATGCTGTGCTCACTAACAATCATAAGACTTGCCTGTGGATATTCACCACAGTCAGACATGATGCCATAAGCCCATAACTTTTGACATTGTATTACAGATAATATATATTATATACCATACAATTGATAATATATGAATACATATATGGTGGTATATTGCAAATATATGATCATACATGGCCATATAGAATCATATACCGTCATATATGGAATTTCCATGTGGGTTAGATTGAGAAAGGATTAGAAAGGATTAGATTTAGACATCAAAGGTTTGCCAGAGTTATCAACTTTTTCATTTTGATTGAAGGTTTTTTCTGACAAGTTCAAATCTTTTTTTTTACAGGAATTTCTTTAAGATTATTGGAAGTGCAAATCAGTCATGATGTTCAGGAATTCATTGATGGGAGTGTCAGCAGAAAACCAGTATTCCTTAATGGAAACAAGTCATGGTATATCCACACATCACAACTTACTTTTGACACTATAAACCTCCTCATTGGTGCTTACAGATTCAGACAGGAGGGAGGAAGAAACTTTGAGGACTTATCCTTGCAAGACTCGATTGTAAAAACTTTTCCTTCATTTCAATAGTTATCCTATAGAAAATCAAAAAATCATAAATGGAATGAACAATGCTGAAGATGGGAAGCTAACAAACAAAGAACCTTGTTGATTTCAACTGAAAGACAGAGCAAATGGGATCAGAGAAGGAACAGCAACAGCTGCAACAGAAGGGAGAACAAGTGGAAACTACCAAATTGTATGATCTGGGTCCAGATCTACTTCACATGATAATCCAAGGTAATGTCATCCATAGACACCTTTCCCAATAAAAGACAAACATACGACAACTCTGTTGCTATATTGAGAGCAGTTGGATCATTACAGCAAAAGTTTCAATGTTATGTTCAACAATTTAGTTTCCAAAGAGTAGCATGAGTAACATAGTTTGCACTTGAGAGGATTCAAACAACTTTGTGAGTTAACCCTACATAACTGACAAATGTTGTCATTTCAGTCCAGAAAAAGTTCTGACTGAAAAGGGTTGTATCCTCACCTTTCCTATGTGACTTTCTTGGAATTATAAGTATTAATTTTTCCGTTTGTGTTTATATATGGCCTCACTTTCTCATACCAGGAACTATGTTGTATTGTATGGATATGACTCTGGACAGGGCTGCACCATGGTGATCTGTAAAAACTCCACTGTGTTCATTTTTTCCCTTCAAAGCACAACCTGGTCCACCATCTGTTGCCTGCAGGCAGCAGCTGCAGGGTCAAATCCAGCATTCTTCTATGAATTAGCTTCTCTATATTTGTCCTTTCTCTATGCTAGTTAGTCAATGAAACTGCTCTTTTGATGTCCCCATTGTATCCTTCTCCTGCATGTGGGAACCAATTTATTCCTGACAAAATAATAGTGTCCCATCTTCTTGTTTTTGGCCTGATTGTCTTCTGTGTGTTTTCATTGTTATTTTTCTTGAGTGAAACAAATTGTGAGTTAGGAATGCAGTTTCGTTGTATTCATTCCAGAAACACCAAAATGATAGAATGAAAAAGAGACAAGATAAAAAAGAATCCCCCCAAAAATAGAGCACAGCCTGGTTGTAAGAAAAATAGCATGAATGTGTGAATATAGATGACAAATCAACCTCACAGATACTCCTCCCACTCCAAGGCCTGCAAAATCAAAGAAAACCTAGTAAATAATCTAACATCTGGAGAGAGAGAGAAGAATAAGTGAATGTATAATTTTATCATCTGATGTCTGATAATATTCTATGATCACAAGATGGAAAAGGAAAGGGAGTCTTGATGAGAATATGCCTTGAGTATGTGTCTGATGGTGATGACAGTGAGGGATCCGGCAGCAAAGGAGAGGAGATACCTCCAACCAGGGAGGTGGGGAAATTTCCTCTTCTTCATCATACTTCTACCCCGGGCCACCTTCTGCGGCTCATAAGGTGGGTACCTCACACTACAATCCAAATCATTCAAACAGTCTCAAACCAGGTTTTTATTGATTTTTTTCTGTTGGAGGTAAAAGGAATGGACCTGCCAAGTTCTTCAGCAAGGCGATTGTAGTCCCTCCGAAGGACACTCTTCTTGTGTGAAAAAGTCTCAAATGTGGCATGGCCATGATAAGCTCCCATCCCACTCATCCCGACACCACCAAACGGCAGGGAATCCACTGCCACATAGCATCCCTCACATTTTAGTCTTTGCTCCAATGTCTTCCATACACATCATATTGTCAGGAACCCTGCTCATAGTGCTTCCTTGCAATACTCATCATGAGGTGAGTGTGAATTTAAGCTGGCTTGCCACATGCATGGCTAGATATTATATACAAGAAGCAAGAAATGCACTTATTTAAACACATATCCTTAAGTAAGAAGCAAAACGTCCTTAAAATTAGAAATGGAAACAGAAAATAGAGACTCAGCATTGTTAGACTCTGATCATAGTTATCACATAATGCAACTGTAATCATCCAATGCCATGCTTTTGGATGAACCTAATGTCAGAGGAACTACAAAAATAAATAAGAAGATTAACCCCTTCACTGATGCAGATGAACTGGTCTTGTCTCGAAAACAATTTGTGTGAAAACATGCCAGTGAAGGGGTTAAAAGAGTTATAAGAGAAGAGGGAGAGAAAGATACCAGCTGCATGAAGGATGACATCATTTAAGACCACAGCCCCAGAAGAGATCTCAGCTATGAATAGTTTCCCCACATCCAAGTGCTTCGTGAACACGTATAGAGCCAAAGGCTTCTCTCTGTACATATGGTATATCCAAGTGCCATAATTCAGCCCGAAACAAGAAAGATGGAAAATTATTTGGTGGTAATGACAGTAATAATCCATACCATGTTGAATGAGCCTTTTCAGAATTTACCATACCTTAAAAATATCACTAGCGACCTTCACCAAACAAGGCTTTCCAAATACAGGGTGGGTCAAAAAAAAAACTCCAGTTATCTTTATCACTCCACAGCATTGGTCCCCAAGAATTTGCTAAAATTGGAATAATGCCTCCATATAGAACATTCATTCAGCTTTCCTATGATGTCAACAGAATAAAGATTCATAGCAAAACTTTTTTGCAGTTAGATTAAGAGTATATGAGGTGGTGCTGGAAAAGTCAACAACTTCCTGGCAAGATTGCGAATGTGCAATCAAAGGAATGGACGTCATCTGGAGCACATCTTATATACTGGTAAGTGCACATTACAAGTGCTTCCTCTATTACACTGTACATAATTGCATCAGAATGATGCAATGGATCTTAAATCTTTCAGCATCAGTAAAAGCTAGATAAATGTTCTATATGGAGATACTATTGCAATACAGTCGAACTCTTGTTATAACGTTGTTGAAGGGATCAGGGAAAAATTGTCATTATAACTGAGTTTGCCTTTATTGACATTATGTTTCCCTTGTTTCAAAATAGATGCTACATACAACTCTAGTGAGAATCAGTCATCCTGCACTAGCTTCACTTTAAGCATTGGCCTACTAATTGCGATGTTCACACTTCTTTGGACATTGAACCTCTTTTGCAAGGATTTTTTTACATCATCTCAAGCAGATCTATGAAGTTTCTTGTTTTGTTGCATGTTCTTCTCATAAGTATGTATGAAGATGTCACGATTTTTCAAATTGTGGAAACAGATAAACTAGGAGATGAACACAAGAGATGTTCACAAGAGATGTCAGCTTTACTTCGCTCACTTTCTATTACACAAATTATGCATACTTTCTTGTTAATTTTGAAGGCTTGCCTCTTTTGCTTTTCACTGGCCATGTTGTCAACCAGAAATGCAAATGACGACTGAAGTCCTTTTGACTTGATCTTCTTAGTTACTGGGGATTGTCCCTCCCTCACCCTCCTCCAGTCACACCCACATGACTCTAAAGGAATGCTGATTCACTCACTCTTCCAATGATGGAAATTCCAGTCAAGAATGATGAATTGGGGACATCAACAATGTCTATTTCATCAGTGGGACCTTGAATGGACTTTGTTATAACTAAGGTACACGCTATAACCAAGTTCACTATAACTAAGGTAAAATGTCACATACCTTATGTGCTCTACACTAGGATCTGGTGCTCTTTGTCATTATAACTGAGGTTTCATTATAACCAAGGCCGTTATAGCAGAGTTCTACTGCATTTTCAGACTCTTGAGAAACTACACTGCGAAGTGTTAAAGGTAATCTAATATATTTTTGACCCACCCTGTAGTTATACAGTGCAAAGATCAGCAACAACATTAAATTATGAAATGAAGCCCAGCATGCATGAAGAAGTCAGTAGATTATCCCTTTGTCCAAACTCAGAGTTTGTGCTTTCTCCCTCCACCATCACCAAGGATTGAGCATTGAAATTATTTTCTGTTTTATATTCACCTGAAGCCTGAATAATTGTATCATTGAAGCAAACTGCTCCAGACTGTATCCGTTCCAGAAACAACTCCTGGCTCTCCTTCTCCATTGTGAACACATAAACGCAGAGTGGGGTGCAATTCTCACTGCACACATAAGCGTACAATCATAGACTTGTGTGTGTGCAACACTGGATCTCTAACTTCCAGTGAATGAATCAACAGAAGATGGGAATGAAAAAAAAACAGACCGAGTCTGAATGAAGTTAATGGCCTCATGAGCATCTCGAACATTGATGATAGGAAGTATTGGACCAAAGATTTCTTCTTTCATTACCGGGTCATTCGGTGAGACATCCACCAGAATAGTTGGTTCAATGTAACGATCCTCCAGGTCTGTCTTCCCTCCCAGTGCCACTTTACCACTTGAGAGGAGGGACTCTAATCTCCTGCAGGGAATGTGAAATGACATTTTTTAAGCTTAACAGCCACTTCCTATCAATATCTCCAGTCAAGAATTTTTCTTCAAATTCCAAAATTGATGAATTGATAGATTTCTTGAAGACTTTTATGGCTAGTTCCTATAGCAAGCAGTGATGCACTGGATGGGGCCTAGGTTGGGTACTGGATAGAGGATATCAAAAGGCACATTTTTGGCAGGAGCTCTACACTGTAGTGCATGTTGGCCATCCCTTCCACTTTTTTGGGAAGGAGATCTAATCAGCTATTGTTGGAAGAACTCTGGTTCCCTTGATGTTTTGATTATATTGGGTTGGAAAGAAAGTCTTGCAACACTTTCTAAAACTATTCATAAAAATTTTCAAAGGAATGATGGCTTTGCATTTGTATATGCTGGAATGTTCTCGAAGCTTCTGCCCTTGGGATATATAAGGGGGCTTCTGCCATTAGTTGGCAGCCATGGCTCTGATTGAACAAGCAACTCTTCGCCCCATCGTCTACTACGAGTTCCTCCAAGGACACTTTGAGAGAGCCGCCACGGACAACATCTGCGCTGCATTCAAGGGCAACGTTGTCCACTATTCCATGGTGTCTCGATGGTTGAAACGCTTGGAATCTGGCGACACGACCTTCGCAGATCGACCATGCTCAGGATGTCCATCTACAATCGATGACGAAGCCCTGCGGAACGCCCTCGACGCGAAGCCGAACGCCACCACTCGCAAATCGGCAACTACACTTGGAGTCACCCATATGGCCATCGGCAACCATCTGAACGACCTTGGCTATTGGAAGGTTTACTCGTACCTTATGGGTCCCTCATCGGCTCGGCGACTCTGACAAAGCAAGCCGTGTCAGCGTCTGCGAATCACTGCTCCTTCGTCCGCACAGAAAGGACCTTCTGAAGGAAATCGTTACTGGAGATGAGAGCTGGGTCCTCTACGTCGACCATACTCGCAAGAGTCAGTGGCTTCCACGAGGAGAATTGCCGTCACACGAACCGAAACCAGGGTTCCACGAGAAGAAGGTTCTTCTCTGCTGTCGGTGGGATTCAGAAGGAATGTTGTACTATGAGCTCCTGCCAACCGGTACCACCGTGACTGCCGTCATCTACGCTGCTCAACTTCAGAAGTTGGCTGGCGTCATTCAAAAAGAGCGTCCCAAACACTACAAAGTTCTCCTTCTGCATGACAACGCTCATCCACGTGTTGTGAAGATGACTCGCCAGACGATTCTGGAACCGGGCTGGGAAGTTTTACCCCATCCAGCGTATTCTCCGGACTTGGCCCCTTCCGACTATCACTTGTTCCGGGCCCTCAAGAATCACCTGCGGGACAAGGCCTTCGACGATCGAGCACAGCTCGAAAATGATGTCGGCCGTTTCTTCGCTTCGCAATCGCCAGAGTTCTGGGCAAAGGGCATCAAGCAGTTACCCGTGCGTTGGGAACATGTCATAGAAAACAATGGTCATTACATTGTAGACTGAAATTGCAGTTCAATAAAGTTATAAAATTTTTTAAAATTTGCATAGAGTGTTGCAAGACTTTCTTTCCAACCCAATAGTTGAAATGCAAAGCACAGAAGAAAAAGAAGAAAGATGATTAGAAGATAAAGATCTGAAATTTCCAAGATCCCTATTTGTATTATAGGTATAATACAAATATCCCCATATTTCCTATACTTCCTTTGATTCTGGGAAGTTGTAGGGCATTTCCCTTTTGCATGGGGGTATGGATACTGAATGATGGAATGAAGGTGAGATGCTGGTTGAGAGCTTTTATGACTAAAAAGATACGTCTCATACTGCTATAGGAGAGAAGAACTCCCCAACTTTGTCCACCTTTAGGAGGTGCAAACTCCCCCCCCTCCTTTCCTTCAATTGGGTTGTGCCATTTTCTGAAGCTTCTCCTGGCTTAACACACATACATAGTATATGTGGATCAGAGTTAGGGAAAAATTTTTTCAATGCAAGATGTTGCTACACTCACTAGCAAACCTCTTTTCCTGAAAGGAAAGAGATCATTTATAGATCCATCCTGCCTGTCTGTCACACACTTTGGTTGCCTGAATATAGTTAAAAAACTATTCACTGCAAACATGTTTAATCATATCTATTTCAACAAGACAGAGACTAACTTCCTCTTAGGCAAAATTAATGCCCAAAAAGTATTTTTATTGCCAAGTTTGAATTTTGAAGTTATCCCAAGAGAGAAAGGAGACAGCAACTGCCAGTCTCACTGGATTTTGACCTTAAAGTGCAGGTGTCATGTAAGCCTGGATTGGGGTTTCACTTCCCTTAAACCAAAGCTGCTAGATCCCTTCCAGCCTTCATAGCTGAGCAAAAAATCCATTGCTGAATGGAGAAGCTGTACTTGTCAACATAGTCAGGGTTGCTAAATGAACTAATGCCATGTCATTGGCAGTGCTGCATGAAGTAATGTCCGATCCTCTTCCTATTCCCAATAGACTGATTACTGGTCTGAGCTTGCACAGTATGTTTTTTGGTGTTATAATTTTTCTACCTGTTATAATAAGTTAGGTCTATTAAAACACTATTTCCTTCATTGAAAAAAGAAAGAAACCTCTCATTGGCCAATTTGGCAATGTCAACAATCCTGATTCGTGAAGGATTCTATAAAGAGGCAGTCTCTCCTTCCTGCATTATCCTCTTTCTTTTTTCATGTCAAACACAATCACTTACTTTGGTTCTTCTACCCCTCCTCCTACCACATATCCAGCCTCTAATTCAGCAAGAATGGATATCCTGAGAAGAGGCTGGATAGACCAGATGCTGGAAAATAGCAGAATATCTGATATATGACTACTTGCAGGCCTACTAGATTCCTCTTCACTTTACTTCCATTAGCTAGTATATGAGTTTTACATCCTGAACAAAATGAGAAATTGAATGATTAAGCTTTACAGTGGTGTTCCTACATCGGCTTCACACCTAGGCCAGATGTATTGCACGCTAAGTGCAGGATCATGAAAATTTGGAGATGTTCTTAGACAGTTACAATCTATCTCCATATTTCAATTGCAGTTTGAGATTTTAACAAGAGACGTTTATGACTGATCACCAATGTCTGCTCTAACTGCAACAGAGCAGGGCCATGCACTTGTCATACTACCCATGCCATACTCTGGAACTACTTGTACACTGGTGGAAAAAATTAAGGTAACACCGTTTTTCATCAATAATTTAAAATAGTAAATTGGAAAGTGAAAATAAGTTACTATGCATAATTTCACATGCAAATTCTGAATATGCAATCGAAATTGATCTACGTGAGTTGCAACATGCAAATTAGTGAAGTCTATTAAAAGGCGGTAGCTATTGACTTCTAAGCATGTCTGTTGAAAACATGTAATTATTTGTTTCATGATGTATCATAACTCTGTTATTACCAGTCCAAAGTTTCTCTTTTTTTGTATGCTCATCAATAATGATAACTTGTATCACAGTACAAATTTTCATTTATATACCTCACAGAATAAAAATGCTCTTCTGGTTTTTGTGATTGTTACCTTAATTTTGTCCACCAGTGTAGTTTGCAAATATATAAGATCTTCCTGAATGGAAGTTAGAATTTTCCATCACTTAAGCAGCATTCTGATAGTAGCTAAAATAAAAATCTTAACTTACATGTACATTACTCTTGGCTCCTACAATGATGAATGAAAAAAAAGAAAACCAGTGAAATAATATTTCTTTGTCAATGCAAGCATCCAACTTCTGCTTATGTAGCCTTACTAAATCTGCTCCCAAAACTTGTGGAACAGGCTTCCAACACTCAAGAAATAGGGAGCAGAAAAAAAAAACTAAAGCCATGAAAATACCAGTTCATGTATGAGCCAAATGTCACTACATTGCATAGTTGGTAGTCATATCTGTGACTCCAGCCCATTCCTAAAGGAAAAAATTCATTGCATCCAAAAGTATTCTTCATATCACCATTCCCCACATCTAGTAATAATTGCCTCAGCATCACGTTACCATGTACTAACCACGATAGGATGGTACAGTCACACAGAAAATGAAAGGACAGAGTGACTACACAGTTCAGAACAAGGTTTTCCCAGCCTCAATTTCATACACCATCAACAGAAAAGGGCTTCCTCTCTGTATCTGATACAGTGTTAAAAACCTATGCTGATAACCTGGCATCATAAGAAGAATACTGTATAGGCCAAGGATCATTGCATTATTTTCCCCATAAATAACAGTAAATAACACAGCTCACAATTACACTGTCATGTCATGTTCGTTTGTGATAAATTTTAGCTAATATGTAGCTTTCTTTGCTTCTTGTATAGGGAATACACCTTAAAAAATATGCTTTTAGGTTCTGATGAAGTTATACCTACACATGCTGTAAAGCTGACAATAAGCTTCAAATCAGATACATCCTCTTCATTTGCTTTAAGCATTCATTCAAATTCAGTAGCATCAACATAGTGAGGAACCAAAGGAACAAGTGGGACCAGAATGTAAGATCCTCCTTTCATACTCAATCTGGAAAAGCCTCCTTCCAAAAGCGCAGGAAATATGATCTAAATTATACAAGCCAACTCAATAAACAATTTGTCATGGCATTGTACTCCAGGATAAACCTGACTCCTTTCTCTCTGCTTTCTCCTCATGTGCTTCAGTTCCTCTGAAGAATGCTTTACTTCAATACTTAATTTCATGTAGGAATGGTCTTGGTCCTGCCATATTGTTGTATTTTATGCAGAAATGCCTTGGAATTAAAGTAAGAGAGGTCAGAAGACCATTGGAATGCACATAGTGGGACATATGCCCAAATGCTTCACATGGGAAATTGAATTATATCAGCCAAGCATGTATTTTCCTGACTAGGATCCTTGAAACTATAAGTTAGAAACACCACCATGTATCCACTCAGAAAAAGCCTGTCATCAGAAACTACACCTGTACACTGTCAGAACATGTCAATGTTACCATACTCTTAAAAACAAGAAACATTTGTCAAATCTCTTTTAGACACTAAATATACCAACAAAAAAAACTTGATTCTAATTCCTTGTGCTAGAAAGGTAGAACTTCCTTCATGGATGTGATGAGTAAAGGGTGATCATGTCTACTCAAAGTGTTCATGTCCAGAAAGGGGAGGAAGGGATAGATAAACATGAAGCAAAAAACACAGAAAATGAAGACAAATTCCTTTTTCCAACTTCAGTATGGGGAGAATAACTACATCCAGCATGACTTGTCTTCTCTGACCTGTCTGAAACAAAATGGCAGGGCAAGTTTTCAGTCAAGGATGCATAAAAGGGCATCCTCCAAGAAAGAGTATCTTTTGCCTCCAGCCTGGCTCATTGGATGGATAAGAACATCAAGCAAAACCTACTCATCAGTGCCAGATTGAAAATGAATTTGTTTTTTTTGCATGTAGACAGGGTCTCTCTATAGTTAGAACTCCACCTATCTAAAGTAAAGACATATTGGTGTCAACTTCGATAGAACAACCAAGTGAAGCAATAGAATTCCTGATATGAGGATATCTGCTTCAATTTTCACATTGAAGTTTGCCATTTGGCTTTTTCCTGTTTTCCCATTGAGACTGACAGATGTTATGCAAGGAGGAGGGAAGATGGCTCTACTTGCTGTGATTTCTCCTTCCACATGGATTCCATAATGCTGCATGGTTTCACAAAAGGAATCTTTCAAAATTTTCTAGATAAAATTAAGGCCATGATAGAACCAGAAATGAAGGTGTCTTTATAATGGAAAACTGCAGGGCTCCCCAAAGTATGATCTCCTGATACCCATATTACAGGGGTGGCCAAAGTGCAGCTCACGAGCTGCATGCAGCATGCAAAGTGCCTTAGGAAACATTCACTTTGGACCCCCTTGCCATATTATCAAAATCCCTCCCAACATACAGCCCTTACTTGAATTCCATTGAATTAACTTTCCTTTCATTTGAAGTGGAGGGCAAGAGACAGCAAAGTTCTCCATCAGCTCCCATTATAGATAACTCCTGTACTGTGGCTCAAGATGTGTGTCTTTGGTGCAATATTGCAAATACATTCCTGAAAAATTGTGACACAATAAGAAGAGTTTACACAGCTGATTTACGGCACAGAATGCATAAATACATTTATATGAACAGGTAATTGAATAGTGAAGTCATTTCTGAATGAAGTTGTTCTTTCCATGCCAATAAAGGAAAAGGGACTTTGCTTCCACAATCTGGTTTCCTCAGGTTTCCCATCTGGACATGATTTCCATGAGTGGGAATGCTCACCCGCTGCTTATCAGTTACACTAAGGAGGATCTCCTTTTCTAGCACATTGGGTCAGAATCAAGTTGGTTTGGTATAATAATGAAAATCTTATAGCCATGACTTCACTGAAAAAGTCTAGTTTGAAAGCCACTATACAGAGAACACTAAGATACCATAAGATTAAATCACAGATTCTACGGGAGGGTGTAGTTATTAGGGTACTGTCAAGATAAACAGATCATACTTGAAATGTCTCTCATTGATGATGCGGGCAAGGTCCTTGGACTTCTGAATGTCAGGTCCATACCACTCCTCAAGGATCCTTTTAGCATGGCTGATGAATTGATCCTGGACAGACTTGGTGCATATGAGATAATCAGGGGCAAGGCATGTCTGACCAGAATTGATCAGCTTTCCCCACAGGATCCTCTTCACTGCCATCTCCATGTTCGCCGACTCATCAACATATGTTGGGCTGCAGGAAAATGTCACCACCTGGGATTTCTTACTCAATAAAAAAAAAAGACAAAATAGAAGAGTCATTGAAGTTACTACCTCTTTCCACCCAATTCTAGGGTGGTGGGGGTGAGATATTCATTAACAGCAGCACGCACTGCTTTCCCAATCTGGGTTCCTCCAGTGAAAAAGACATAGTCAAACCTCTCCTTCAACAGGTCCTTCGTTTCTTCCACATTCGCATTGATCGCCAGGTAGCATCTCTATACATATATACATATATACACACCAACATTCACAAGAAATAATAAATCCAACACCACAATATACTTGTCAAAGGGGATAACAGTCTTATACAGTCTCACAGTGGGTGGACTTTTATTTTTGCACATGAGGCAGGGGAGGGGAAAGAAAAATTGATAGGATAATTTCTTGCATCAGCTATTTGAGTCATGGCAACCATGGAAGGAAAAAATACGCTTTGCAGTTCACAAACTGAAATCAGTGATTCTTGTACAGCACAAATTGAGTTAGGTTCTTCAAAAAGAATCTCCATGTGACATATTGATTAGAAGGTGGTATAATTAATTCAAAGAAACTGGGAACACGCTACACAGGAAAGGCTCAGCACAAATGAAGGTGATGGTTCATGTTGGTTTATTACAGATTCTAACAAATGGTGCTCATATTTAAGTTATCTGATAATAAGTTTAAACATTAAAAAACTTGCAATATTTAGCTACTGTCAGCTGCAAGCTTGATCAATATGTTGAATTTTCTTCATGATAAAGAATTTTAAAACCCATTCTATAATATATCCAATATTCAACATTATAGCATGTGATTTTTCACTTCAAATCACAATGATCCAACCTCAATTGAATCTTTTTTTAAAATTATTATATACAGAGTGTCTTAGAAAACCCTTCACATGTTTAAAAGAATAGAATACAAAAGGTAAAGAAACAACATTGAAGAATAATATACTGCAGTGGTGCCCAACCCGTGGCCTGCAGGCAAAAAGTGGCCCATGAGGCCCTAACTCACAATAAATACCCTTTGGTTTCCTTAAAATAGTCTCCTACAATACTAGTGACTGGTCTGTGATGGGTGTGGGAGTGAGTTATGTGGCCCCCTAGCCAAAAAGGTTGGGCACCACCGATATACTGCATTTAAGACCACCTTCATAACAATAAGTTATACCACAGAAATCCATTTCTTTCAGATAACCCCACAGCCAAAAATCACCGACTGTCAAATTGGGCAACCTCACTGGCCACTCACAGAGCCCTCTGCAACCAATCCATTGTCCAGGGAAGTGTTCCTTCAGAATGTTGCAAGCCTCAAGAAAAAGTCATGATATCTATCATGACTTCCCACAATATCAGAACCACCTTTTCCAACAGGATGGTGCCCCACCACATGACTCCCTTGAGGCTTGCAACATTCTGAAGGAACATTTACCTGGATGGTGACTTGGTCACAAAGGGCCCTGTGAGTGGCCAACAAGGTTGCCTGATTTGACAGTTGGTGATATTTGGTTGTAGGGGTATCTGAAGGAAAGAGTTCAAGTCACTGAACCCCATAATATCCCAGAGAATGTTACAGCCATATTCCTCTGGCTATGGTGAGAGAGCAATGGATGACTTTCCCCTCAATATCAGATGTGCTTTGATGCAGAAGGGAGACTCTTCAAATAAATGCCACATTGAAGCATCAATGCCCATACAGATTTTGGTGGTATAACTTTCACTTAAGAATGGAACCTTCAATCTAATATACATGATGAGTCAAAAGTCACTGGATGACTTTGAACAGCTATAACTCAGCAAGAAAGGCATTAATTTGCAAACATTTTTTTTTTGCATATGAAAGAATGTATGGTAACTGACCAAACAAGATGGAAATTTTCATGAAATTCTTGCAATGGGGTGACTCCACACAAAACGAAAAGTAAAATTTTCTAAATAAAATAAATATTTAGGGTGCAACAGACACACTAATCATGGTTATTTTCTGCTAGTTTTTGCTGCTCCAAATGGTTTTCTGGCAATGCCAATGAACTTTCTCTCAAGAGGAACATGTGTGTCATCATTCATTTCTTCTCTATCTATGAAGGAAATCTTTCTGAAGTGAAGCATCGTTTTGCATTGAAGACAGGTAGATAGGATGGGTTGGGCCTATTGAGTGGCTTCCCAGGTTGTTGGACCTGACTCCATTTGACTTCTGGGTGTGGGGTTTCATTTAAATACCAGGCATGTGCCAAAAATTCGTGCATGATCAATGAACTGAAGCAACAATTCACTGAGAAGATTGCTGGAGCTGCCTTTCAGTGATGGCCCACGTGATGAAGCTCTATGGTGCTCAATATCATAATTGATAACTGCAGTAATTTTTATGCCAAATAAATTATCTCTTTTTTCAATGTTGCATACATATTAATTAGCACATGTTCTTTCCTATGCAAAAAACTGCTTGCAAATCAATGCTTTCCTTGCCAAATGATATCTGTTCAAAGTCATCCAGTGACTTCTAACTCACCTTGTATATAGATGGTTGTGAGTGAGTAACTGATGCTGATTCTAACCCATGTTCTAGATCATTGTAGATCTAGATCCTGAATCTTGGCATAAAATAACTATTGGAAAACAGAGCTCAGAAAAAATGTGATGTTGGGGGCATATGCCCTGAAGGCACATTTTTTGGAGGGGAATGTTTCTGATTAATTTTTTTCCAATTCAGCAAATCAGGGAGACATAGAAAGGCTAAAGCTTGAAGGAACTTACCTGTTGAGATGCTGACTTCATTTTTAAAAATCCTGATTCAGATACAAACCCTCAGGGCATATTTTCTTGGGGGGGACTTTTGCAAGAATTATTTTTGTTCCAGCAAATCCAGCAGAAATATGAAAGTGACACTTGGTGCACAAATAGCTATTACACTGCAGACTTCCAAATTTGGATGTGAATCCCAGGAGGGGCTACCCCTTTATTGGGAGGACACTTTAAAAGAGTATTTTTCATTTCGAGGAAACAGGAGAGAGACGTAAAGCTAAAATTAGATTTAGCGGTATCTGTCAAGATCCCAATTTCAGGAAAATTCTTATTTTTAAGATAAATCCCACAGGGGGACATATTATTCTCAGGGTGACATTTTCAAATAAATTTTTCCCCTCCAGCAAATCAGGCTTAAATGATGGCACTTGGCAACTTGGCACACAATAAGCTGTTCTCATGTGGGGAGCTGAAACTTGGTATATATGTTTCTGATACAATATGCTGCAGATATCAAGAAAAATCATCCTCTTATCATGCATTCCCTGTGGGCTTATATTTTAGGAAAGGCATTTTCCAGGAAAATTGTTTGTCTCACTGAAACAGGAACATTAAGAAGGCTGAAATTCTGTAAACACATAGTTCTACGAAAGATGACTTCAAGGAAATTCTCACTCTTGAGGTCATTCTCTTGGAGCACAAAATTTTCAGGTGCCACCGTTTCTAATAAACTTTTTGTGTCAGCGAGACAGAGAGCTCTGGAAAACTAAAGAATGGGCGTAGAAATATCTGATGGGTTGATGATTTTAGGAAACATTCTACTTCTTGGGAATATCCCCTGAGGATATTTTTCATTTGTTAGTTGCTTTTTTAAATTGCAAAATTGGCAAATATAGAAGTGAAGAACCTCCACTTGCTTAACATTGTTAACATTTTAGATGGACAATGACTTTGCACAACCAGAAGTGAAAGACAATGAAAAATACCAATGACCAAAGGAATTGACCACATTGGTGCATAAAAAATAGATGCTTCAAATACATCAGTATTTATCTTAGATAATAATTGCCACAGGCATGACCACATTATACTATGGTACAAAATATTATTCTTTAATGTTTTTTTCTTAACCTTTTGTGTTCTATTCAATTAAACATGCGGAGGGATTTCTGGGGCACCCTGTGGATCAGAGGTTGATTTTATTTACTGACATAAATTTTCTAAATTGGAACTGCACGAGGAAAAAGGCAGAACTTTAAATCATGTCAATTCACTGGAATAAAAATTGAGATCTGAAAGAAATAAAATCAAATGGATTTGGAAGAAATAAACACTAAATTTCATTACGATTTAATACAACTGAAACCAAGCATTGTATGAGTTCCCCCATCATTGGATGTAAAATCGAGTGTGGAAGCAAGGAGAATGCAAACCGTGTCAAGATACTTGGGGATGAGTTCAGCAAGAAGTTTGGCAGCATGGGTGGCAACCTCAGAAGGTTTGATGACAACCACATTCCCTGCAGCAATGGCGCCTGCTGCGGGGCACAGCGCCAGCTGAATCGGGTAATTCCAGGCTCCAAGAACTAGGACCAGGCCATAGGGCTCTTCGCGGATGAAAGGCAGGTCAAACAGAGTCACCATGGACTTGGAGACACGAATGTCTTGCGTGTACTCATCAAGGTTCATCAACAAACCCCGGATCTCGTTGATTACAAAGTCTAGTTCCCCCACCACTGTCTCTGCATGTGGCTGCAAGAAGAATTAAGTTCATTATTAAAAAAATACTTCATTACGGGTTAGCTTTGTCAATTTCACCATTTGGCAAGGCTTCAAATACGATACAGGATGGAGGCGACTTCAATGTTGACTCTGTGAATGCATAGTTCTTCTCCAGAAGTCTGTTAATCTAAAAATGTGATAAATTAACAAACCGAATAATTAAAAAAGGTCTGAAGAATACCAAAAGGACCGAAAACATAAGATCCAAAAAGACTGCATGATGCAGAAGCAAAACTTTAGACCACACCTATTATCCTGGATAAAGATTGTGAATAACGAAAAAAAAAATGGAAGGAACGTGGAAGGCCTCTGTTCAAAACATGTGAGACGTGATAGCGATTGGAGCTCTTACACGCGATTCATTGAACAACGAAGAGGTCACCACTATTGGCAACTGAAAGTGACCTCTTTCAAGTCTCATTATGTCAACCACTGGCGACTCTCACTTGCATCGCTAGAACGCAGAAACTCAGAAAACATTGCGATAAAAACGAAATAGTCCATGCTGTCCAGAACGCAATTGCGGAGAAGTCCAATTCTTAACTCTTTTATGCATAACTTACCACTTAAGAGAAATTAATTAATTGAACTTTTCGAATGGAAATTTGTGCGTCTACGCTGCCATTGGCCAAGGAAATAAAAATTAGCAAGATTTCTGTCATTTCACGAAGGTCCCATTCTGATGGGAGATTTTTTCAATCTTCCCGATTACTATTCTTCGTCTATCCGACATGGGAGATCTAATTTACATGGAGAAAGCAGTTGGAACACATGCTACAAACTACTCCAACCTCTGAAGAATTGCGTAACTTTTGTGAACAACTAAAAGAATATCATCTTAAGCGGGAGCGAAATCAACCTTGGGCTTAAGGCAAGAGATCAGCCAAGGATCGTCTCAATTCCCTCCGTCATGCAATGACACGTCTCGAACTGTGCCATTTCATCTCCAAGGGGGTATGTATTGTTCACTACTATTGAATGCACGACTGGATATGGCCTGCTCTTACCTTGCGAAAATCGGCGGCGAGGGCATTGCAGAACTGAAGTTCATTTTCCTCGATGAGCCGCTTGAGCTGTTTCAGCTGCTCTTTCCGGAACTCTATATCCCTTGTCTGACCCGCAGCAAAAGCCTCTCTCAGCTTCCTCAACGGCTACGCACACGAACATCCCATGGAAAAAGGTCTTTTATCGACAATTCTTCCGGCTTTGCAGCATTTTTTGCATTCTTCCCTTCCTCATTTTGTCCTTCACTATTCAGGGTTAAAATATTTTCTTTTGGTTTTTCTTGATTTCATATTTATTACTTCATCCACTAATTTCTCTGACCAAATTGATCCTATATGTGCTTATTTCATGAGTGTCATTTCATCTTTTCTACTTGTGAATAATTCTGTCATAATTTGCTTGAATCTCCGATTGTGTAAATTGGTATCCACAGAATATTCACTTTTTAAATTTCCCTTCTTCTTCTTTCTTTTGAGCAGATGAAAGAACTGACCTGAGAGAACTTGCTGAGGTCTTTGACCAGAGCTTCATCCAGAGCTTCACTCATGATTCAATCACAAAAGATGTTAAATGATGTGGAAATTGAAAATTTCTTGCATGTGATATACAACGTATTCAATTACTCCTCCGATTACACTTCAGCTTGCTCACTCATCTGCAGAAGAAAAGAGACATTTTGCATGTGAAGGAACATTCTGCAGCAGTAAGGAATCATCCTTAGACTGCATCATAGCACACAAAGCCTGGAATCCTCCCATCCAGGAAGGCTGAAGGAACAGACTGACACGACACGGCATCACTTTTCACCTACTCCTGCAGTGTTCGCACGTATCAGGCACCCGGACTTGCATTGCAGGAGAGCGAAAAAAAGTTCATCACGGACTTAGCTTAGGGGGCATACTTATTCAACATTAGGGAAAGGCTACAGATTCTAAGGGTTCGAAATTTTCTCGAATCTTTAATTGAAGGTTGAATAATGAATTAAATTTCGGGAAAAGATACTGAAAACATACACGAAAATAAAAAATTATTCAATTAATATGATAAAGAAGAATGAAGATAGTCATTTAATTAATTCCTTTCACTTACTCAAAGGCCGAAGACGACCTTCTGACTTTGTACCCAGCGTTCTTTGGCATTCAACGTGAAACTGGTTAGAAGATAGGAGAATGTCAGAGGCGAATGACCCCATTACGGAGACAAGACTTTACTGCCCCTTTTTCCTCCTTCTTCTTCCCTACTTAAGGATTCTCTAAAGTGGATAGAAAGTGGTCGAAATCTAGGTCTTCATTAACATGAAAACGGTGCATGTGGGTCGAGTGCATTGCATTTCATACGCGGTACTTTCCTTTATTTTCTTTTTCTCCTTTCATGAGGACATGAAGGGCTTGAGGCCATCGGATAATATGGCATAGACAGTGACAAAATTTTGTCCCCGATTCTCGAGTTCCGATCGCAATCACAAAAGCATGCGGTCGAAGGAAAGATCTCGGCTACTCATGAAATCGCTTTTCCCTCATGAATCTCAAACTTTTTTTCTTTCTCATAGGGTATAAAACTCACAAATAACAGAGCAACCCAGCAAAAACATATTCCTATTCCTAATC
The DNA here is from genome assembly GCA_905338385.1 of Darwinula stevensoni. NCBI lineage: Eukaryota > Metazoa > Arthropoda > Ostracoda > Podocopida > Darwinulidae > Darwinula > Darwinula stevensoni. Next base: position 42,573 of record CAJPEV010000138.1, read on the forward strand.
GATTCTAAAACTCTTTGCCCAAATCGGAACATACCGTACTTAAACACACGCTTCACTTCCTTCTGTATCGGAAAACCCTTAAATCCCAAGTTTCCGAAGCTACGCGTGCGCACTCATCCCGAGTTTTTCGGGGGTCCAAACGGCTGAGCCAAAATACGCGAAAACTTGTTCCTTTTTGCTAGCCACGAGATTCTATACCTACAGCCTCACCTAGCTTTCTTACTTACCTACATAGACAAAGAAAAGAAAATCTTGGGCTTGGAATGATACACCCTAGGAGGCCATCCGAGTCGAGCATGGGATTTAAAGAGTTACGCAGCAACAGAAAAAGAGCATTAAAGGAGAAAGAAGGTTGGAAGGATTGAAAACGGGTAGGATAGATGTAGAACAGGTAGCAGCTGGATTTCGGCTTCCCTATCTCTAAACTTCCGCCGCCACTGACTTCAACACTTTTCTTAGGTGCTCAGTAGTAGCACTCAGCATCAAAAGTCAAGAACTTCGGCCGCAGTACCAGTCCTATACTGTATAGGCCTAAAAGAACTTCAACCGTATTTATAAACCAATTTTCGTTTGAAACGGTACCTTTTCTATGTGGGAATTGAAAGGTTAAACCATCTGCCATGGGAGAATGCACCATCTGGTAAACCTGTAGTCATCTCCGCAATAAGATTCAAGCCGTTTCGTCGGAGTCTCCCTTCAATGTCATGACAGAGCAAATGAAATATTAGAACCTACCTTTTCCCCAGGAATATGCAATCTTTTTAATACTTTTTCTTGGTTGCACTCGCACATTTTTTGCTTTCGATATTCCTTTGAAGAGCAAAGACAAAAAAAAGAAGAAATTTAGGCATGCTGAACATGGCTAGATTTATTCCAGGACACCCAAATCTTCCCGTGTTACACTAGAATCCACTCTCATACGATGATAAGCGGAATTCACAAGATGTGGCAATGATGTCAGAAATAATTCTTTGATTCTGCTGTCGCATGAAAGCGACGCAGAAGACCCCAACCCTAGTTGTGACAAAGCAGATGCAGAACTCTCTTTGACGGAAGGAGACCCTTATTTGCGCATCTGATATCTCCTGAAATGGTTTCCTTTAGACTCATTGAAGGGAAAGATTTCACCTTTCAAAAAGTACACTAGATCGTATCCAGGAAAAATGAATGTGGTGATGTCAGGGAACTTCACTGTAGGAAGCCTGGCAAATAACATAATTTATTTTGCGCATTTTCCTATCCAAACTTTTGACTTGAAAATTATTGTCAACAGGAACTCCACTGTTGCGCGCGATTTTAATCTTGATATTCACTCAAAACCGAGAACAAGTTCCACGCAAGATTTCAACCCTCAACGAAGTGGAACACCTGACAAAAAATATATTGCTGTTCAATTCAATGGACGTTCTGTCTCGGGAGGCTAATACACAGTAAGTCCAGCCAGTATAAGATAAATCGCTACATTCACCTCAATTGACAGGAAACACAGATTCCTTTCCCAGTGTACAGTAAAAACAAAAAGTGCTCCGCATGGGTACCATGCCTCCTTAGCATTTTCATGCATGTACAAACCATCAAACAAACACGACAATTTGCAGAAATTGCCGGTCGCGATGTTTCGGAACAGATGTCCTTAACTTAGGCAAATCCATGTCAAGCATTAAAAGAAAAGACGAGGTCACTTGAAAGGTCAGGGAACAGTTGGGCGGGCACTGCAAAACGACAGACGTGAGGTCGCACGTAACCTTGCTCGTAATTCCAAAGTCAACCACTTTCACTGGAACGTGACTTGATGCGAAGGGCAAATGCATATGCAAACAGGCTGCTAGAAACTGTCTTGAAAAGCATCCCTCTCAAATTCTTTCACGACAGACTGCAAGGAAGAAGCTATAGTATACTGAGGAGGATCGTATTCTTCATTCCTCCTCTTGTAATGCCCTGGGGAATAATTTTCGTACGCCGTACTTCCGCTTATTTGTACAAAAGGAACGGTTCACATCTCATCTTATCACAGGAAGCCAAGTCCCTAACGCTTCTCTCTTCCTATTACCTCACCTTTGGTCAAAGTTAACCTGGGGTTGGAAATATGAGAACGAAAGAGCAGAAATTGTTTTCCTGCTCATATTCAGTCCCATCATGATCATCAGACTATCCAATGAGACATGGTGGAAAATCATATGTGTCAGAGTAAACGCAGGATCCTCTATAACCAAGCACATGTGACAGTGTTCCAAGCTAAAAAAAAAAATTTTCCCGTCAAAGCGCAACATTGCTCAATGAAAGGTACATGGCCCATAGAATAAATTCAACTACCAGCATTGGCGATACTACAGCTCGAACGTTAATGGCACTTCGGCACTTCTATAGATGAGGCTGAAGATTAAGACCCGTGGAAAAAAAAGGGGAGATTAGGATACAACTGAGAACGGCTCTTTCTTCACTTCCTGATTGCGTGAGAAAGATTGGGAGGGAAGGAAAAAGCCCCTGGAAGCAAAATTTCCGCCTTTCCTGATATTCAATTCCATCATCGTCAGCCGATCACTTTCGATTCCTACTTGATAACCTATCTTTCTTTATTATTTTTGGCTTTCGTGACTGGAATGACAGAATGTGACCTAATGGAAGGCGTCAATTCAACACTTCTGAAGTCACAAAGACTTTCATACAAAATTAAAAAGAGCCTCCTTTCTACTGGAGATATTCGATTGGGCTAATTTTGCACTTGAATTTTTGAAGACTAAAGATGTCACGGAAATGCTTCCCAAATACTAGGATGAAGGCAGCTATGGGGGTTCGATAAGGATGAAGATTGAAGAGTGGATCAGGAACTTCATGGGTTTCCAGCAATTTCTGTGCAATGGCTGACATTTCGGGCGAGGAAATCGAACAATAACTGACACACCATTAGGAAGAACCACGAGACCCATAAGCACCCACCGACACACACTCACGGAGGAGCCGTGAGTACACTGATAGGGGGAGAAAGAGAGCACGGTGAAATGGGAAAAGAATATATGGCGTACATAACTGCACTTTCATTGCAAGTGACTGAAGACGGGGATAGGACAAGGATAGGCCTATCGAACGGAATGGAATGAACAGGCAAGAATCCTCCGGCTCCTCGCCAGAACATACAACCAAGACCTTGAAGCTGAACAGGGCATCTTATCATTTTCCCTCCCTCACTCACTCACTCACTCCCATATACAGTGTTGCCAGAAGGTTGAGGAATAGCTTGCAGGAATCAAGAAAGTTACCAGCCAAAATTTATTCAAATAACTAAAAAGCAGCAAAAAAAAAAGGGATCGCCTATAATCGTCGAGTAACTGACTCATGATTGCTGCATAATTCTACAGCCGATATATTCCGCCAAACTACTCTTTAAATGGCAGCCATCTGATGATCTTTTTCATGCACATAATAACTTATATCCTGCAAAAAATTGCCTAAATTCTTTTGCGGCGCAACATTTTTGCTCGCCCCCCCCCCCCCCCCGAGGAGCGAAAACGCGGCTTCTGTAGGGTAGGCATACACTAAAACGAGTTGCGGGAATTCCAATCGGCGATGCAGAGGGGCTGAAACTCGCACAAAGGGGGTTAACAAGGCCGACTCTCAACTGTATCGGTTGTAGATTAATTTTTTGCAGGGTGAAGGATATGACTGAGAATGAGAGTGCTAAAAGAGTGAGGGCGATACTTGTTTTTCACTCGCCAAACTGTAAAACCTGCTCGGCCCTAGTGAGAGGAAAATTTGAAGGGTTTTCGCATAAATATATTTGGGTACATTCATATGCGCTGCTGATGCTATCTACTTCACATTAAATCACTCTTACCTTTTCTTGCACTAACGCTATAACATTAAATTTTATTTTACATCTCATCGGCTATTCCATAAAAACCAAAAGGCGGCAAATTATTTATCCCGAATAGCAGAGATCGAGTAACCAAATTTATTCACAACCTTAGCGTCTTGAATAGCCAAAGGGCGCGCATAGAAAATATTCAAGCCTTTTTCAATATAAATATGGCAACAATTGTGATCCCCCCCGGATCAACCACCACTAGTGATTCAGATGCTTAAACCCGCCCCAATATATGAATATGACTTCAAAACGGTCCAAATCCCTTTTCGTGATGTACTTGGATTTCTTGGATTTTGCGAAACAAAATCATTTTTAAAGATATCCAAAACTCTGAAAAACTTATAAATCATCAGAACAAAAACCAGGTCTCGATAAGAAAATAAAAGGAGAAAAAGCAACCTCCATTCATCATCCCATGCCTCCCCCCACCCCATCTCACCGGTGATGTCATACTCAAACATTCTCAAGTACCCACATCTGGCAACACTGTGCACAAGGCATATTACAGATAAGATCAAACAGAGCTTCTGCTTCCTCTTCTTCTCCACGGGGTCATACTGTATATGGGGGGGGGGGGGGGGGGGGGGGGAAAAAAAAAAAAAAAAGCGGGCCTATATTGGGGCGGGTTTAAGCATCTGAATCACTAGTGGTGGTTGATCCGGGGGGGGTAGGAAACAAAACAAAAAACAAGACGGCTTCCCTGAGTCATATTCCAGCAGTTGTTTTCAATCCGTACATAGGATACAGCAGGGTCTTCGCTTGACTAATGTTGATAATTTCTATCCTGCTGGCATGACTAGGTACTTTCGACGATAAGGGGGAGAGACAAGCACATTCCAGCCTATATATACCTTTCGTGCATGGTGTCCACAATAATGGACGGCAAAATTTTTGGCGATGATGGGTTTTCAGTCATGGTACACATACCTCGAAAATTTTGGTGCATGCAGTCAACTCAAGGGCATATAATCTGTTCAGAGTTGCCTTCAAGCGGTAGAGAGAACGGTGAGGTAGAGGTAGAGAGAGAGAGAGAGAGAGAGAGAAATAAAAAGTTCGCAATGATATAACAAGCGATGTTGAAGCGTACTCGAAATTAAATTCAAGATATCAACTTGCCCTGTCTGCATACTCAAGACTGCCAGGCGATTGATAAGGGACCGATCCGAGTTCTCAATGCAGGTTAGTGGAGGTAAGAGCACAGAAAAACAACCACGACACTTCAACGTTCCCTACCATTCTGAGGGAATGACCCATGATGCAATGATAGAGCAACACGCCAGGGTTCCAAACGCTCTCCTCGTTACGTAACAGGGAAATGAGCGAGGAGAGAGTGAAAGCGCGAAGCTAGTTTCCTTCCACCTTCGTTCACTGACCCACACACAGGGGTCAGTTCCAGTTGCTAGGCCATACACGCTCGCTCTTGCCTGCTTCCTTCAAACACATTGATCCAACAAACTCCAACTCTCTTTCACTGAATGAGCTCGAAAATAATTGTTTGTTCTTTCCCTTCTTATCTAACTTCTGTGATTCGGAGATGAAGATCGAAGCCAGTACTTGCAGTTTCTGTAGAAGAGACGTAGTAGACGTCTTTATGCCCACGCTGTTGCGTCGTGATTCCTTCCTGTGGAATCTCCCACACAACGAGGGGAACCACAAGGAAAAGCATCACGTCATAAAACGCCGAAGGGCATGACACAATCTCGACAAAAAAGCCTTTGGCTTAACGGTTGCAAAGAGGGCTCGTGCTGGGCTTTGCCGCTCTCGGACACGCGTATCACATACAAATTGGTTTTAAATAGGAGGCAAGAAGCAGGTATATCTGGTAGGCAAGTTTTTATTTATCTAAAAGAAAAATACAACTAAAATGAAAAATTCGTCGCTTTCAAGAAGTTAGTCCACTAGAAAACGTTTCTCCTCTGACATGATATTCACGTCAGGCAGCACCAACAGCTGGTACTTTCAAGCGTTCAGGAATCATTTCCATCTGTAATGACTTTCTTGTGACACGTACCTCAAGCACTTCCAATGGAGTTTCACCGAATCGAAAGTCCTAATCGGCATTATGTGAATTCCAACTTTATGTGCAATACATCAACGAACAGATGTGGACATAGAGGAAAGAAGCCTCACCAGAACCGGATTGATTTTAAAAAAAAAACCGGTTTACTTTTCCGGTTTGTCTACTCCCATTATATGCCCACCTGAATAATCATAATCTACCGACTAGAGAGCCATAACCCTTACGTACTAAACAGAGCAGGGGCAGGTGAATGGCTCGGCTTATGGCGAGCTTAACACATGGTCTGGATTAGGAAACAGTCAAGTGAAGCGTTCACTTTCGAGTGATAGTTCTGTCGAGTTTGGAAAGGGAGACCCCTGAACACCCCCAGTGGTGAGTGCTGAACCTGGGTAGTACATTCCTGGCGTAACCAAGAAGGCTAAATTCAGTTTCCAAAGGGATCTGGAATAATGGAGTGTTCCTTCAGATTTGATGAGGCTATAGTGAGTGGGGTTTATATGGGGTAGGGAGGATAGTAAATGGGTTCTAGTACGATGACCCACAAATGGGCATTGACCCTCACTCCGCCTGGTAGCTTATAGTGGATCCAAAGAATGAGGGCTGTACGGTATTTCGGTAATACCTACATACCTATTAATGAGTCTAGGTACTGGAGCCAAATTTGAGTTTCACGTGCAACAGTACCGGAGGCATCGAATATGATTCTGAAGCTCGGATGTGTCGTGGATGCCAACCCTCCTCGGCCTTGGTTCATCCTTTAAAGGAGGGTGTCGTCTACTTTCCGTCTTGCCCACTCACTCCTTTTCTCTGATAAAGAGAAGGGTCTGTTTTACCAAACTACTGCAGCACCGGATCCTAGGTACTGCACAGCCCTAAGAAGAACCGTGTGGGACCTCGCATGAACAGAGAGTATCAAGACTTCGTGGGGTAAAGGTTCTGATACACTTTACGAGTACTCGCCAGCGAGAGCTTGATGTGGTTTCATGTCTTGCGTCTTCACATCCAAACAATTCTAGCCGAGAGATTTCTAGTTTATGACAAGCACTAACTAGAAAGAACCAATCCGAAGGCAACTCGTTGGCAAAACAATGCCCCCATTCTCCCGTGATAGCAGTTGAAAAGGCAAGAGGGCGAGTCATGACTCATCTGTGTCGACCTCAGTTCGAAGCCGGAAGTGACTGCTGCTTTCATTGTAGGCAGTTCTTTTTTCAGGTATGTCGGTTGACGGATGAACAAAACTCATGCACGAAAACTATGCGCCATATCTGTGAAACTTGGGAGGTAGTATCAGAGCATCAGGAGAATTTTGCACCAAAGGAAACTAATGCAACATAAGGGGGGCCGCTGATGTGATGACACCTTTGCTAGACACAGGAGGTGTAGTTATGGGATGAGCATTTAAAAGCAGCTGCAATGCGCTGTCAATCGGCTCTCGAATGGTTCTGAAAAGATGCTGACCAATAAGCAGCAAAAAGCACTCGCACACAAGAATATTACTCGAATGGATTCGAAGGAGAGGCGTCATTACGTGGGAAGGAGAGGCGTCAAATCCGTGCCAAATCATTTTCGCTATTAATGACAGTAAATTTAATCAGATCAACTTAATTTTTTAAACATTGCACGTAGACAGAGGAAAGAAGACCTGTGCCAAATTTGAGAAAATTGACGCATTGTATCACGTTCTATGCCATTTCGAACTTGATATGTAAAAAAGTGCGCCATACAAGCTCAAAAAAACTGTGCCAATTCATTAAAAAAAGGAATGATAGTAAATTTCATCCGATCGACCCAATATTTCACAAACTGCATGCGGATAGGTGAAAGAAGGCTTTTGCAAATTTTAAGCGTGATTGACCGAACGTATTACGTGATACACCATTTAAAACTTGAAGGCTAAGAAAATGCACCGGACATGCCGTTGATACGTTCGACTCTGCCAGTGAAGTTAACCTCCTTTACCGTTCTGGATGGCACGCAGACACTCGCTTGCTGCACAGCTGAGACGAACGCATCAGCGGGCATGTCCAAGTTTTAAACGGTGTAATCCATGTGACAATAACTCTCCCATGTTTATGAATTCTTGATGTGAAATTTCAGGCATCTACCTCTATTTCTTCCAAGATTATAACTATTTATAATGGTCCCATGAATAAAAAAAATCACCCTGTATATGAAGTATATACGAGGGAGAGCCAATAAATAAGGCGAATTAAATTTTTTCACGGACATTATGTACCTATAAGCACTCATTACCACATACCCTCATTACTGCATGTCTGAGCATGTAGTACTCAGTTTCAGTAATATAAAGGTGACAACATTGTCGCTGACAGTTTTTAAAATGGCGGCTCCGAATTCAGATTGCACCGCTGTTGAACAGCGAAGTGTTATTCGATTTTCACTGCCAGAAAAAGTCAAACCAAGTAAAATGTATCGTAGATTGCGTACACAATATGGGGACAGTTGTTTTTCATTGAAAAATGTGTACTATGTGTGAACTATTCAGAAACGGTCGCCAATTAAAGATGCACTTCGGGGTGGAAACTTTTTTCTCTGATGGAATCAGAAAGCTTGTCAGTCGCTGGAATAAATGTGTTGAGGTAGAGGGTAATTGCATATAAAAATAGTGTGTGTTCATGTTTCTGGAATAAACTGTTTTGAAGCTATTATGAAATTCACCTTATTTATTGACTCCCCGTCGTATTTTGTACACCATTCCCCCAGTTTCACCGCGACTAGGAGGGCTCAAATTTGTTTACTGTTGTACCTAGGGTTACCACACGTCCGGTGTTTCCCGGAGGCGTCTTCCCTTCTTCGCTTTAAATTTTCGTTCAGGAGGGAGGCGTCCTATGGGTTACCATACGTCCGGGTTTTCCTGGACATGTCCTCCTTTTTCGCCTTCAAATATCCGTCGGAGCGGAAGGCGTCCTCTTTTTGGCTGTACGAAATATGGTAACCCAAGCTGTACCTAAGAGAGGTATAGCGTCGACTAATAATTTCAACTGGATGAGTGATGCATCAAGAATGAATGGGGGAAAATGGATTTTCTTAATATCCTTTGAGGGAGGCTTCCAAGGCGCCATTCCATAGTCGGAGTGCCATCACAACCCACAAGATCGCAGATCCAACGTGATCCCATCCACGTAGAAAGCATATCTTGCCCACCATCTTGTGTTTGCTTTGGAGTCCATGTCCATAGACACTTGAGACATCATTCGTTCATACGGAACGTAGGATGCGGGGTGTTGAACCTTCCCATCAAGTATGTCAAACAAAAAGACGATGCGAGAAACGAATGAAGACGCGTGAGCCCCGCAGCCGACGCTAGAGAGCTCCGTTATCCTGCTACTTCGCGGGAAGCTATCTTCGAACATATTCCACATCTCTGTGTGGGCGCTCAAAAAACCAAATTCCTCATTCGCTAAATACACTGTCTTAAAAAAACGTACTTTTTGGAATATCTCCATCCTTCATGCGAGACTCATGCATTTTTGCACATGGCATTTCAGACGAATAAGAAAGATTCCTGCCAAGTGTAAAAGAATTTCACCCAGTGCTTTAAATGCAATAACTTTTCAAAGTTGAAGCATCAAATACCACAGTGAATGAGCAATGCAAACGTTAACTTTTGACAGGTGCATATTTTGGCATGCTCCAAAATGACAGCCCCGGCAGGAGGCAGTCTCGGCAATGGAATTGGTCCAGATAAATCTCTTTAATCATGCGGTATTACAATTCCTTTGAATTTTCATTATTAATGGAGGATGGCAGTTTATTTGTATCAGAAAATACCTCCTACAGCAAATTTTATGAGCCTTACGTCTTTTTACATTTAAAAATTAGATGAAATAGGAAGATTTCTGTCAAGTCTGTCAGCCAGCCTTAAAAACGGCAAGTTCATACTCAACATTTTTCACCTTCAGCACGAACCCAAGCCGTTCCTCTACTTAACCGAGAAACAATTATTCCATAGCCTTGATATTTTCAAAATTCGAGTAGAGCGTGACCTGCCACTTCCACTTTGTTTCAGTAAATACAGTTACTGCAAATTTTTTTTCCAACGACTGTGATGTTGCCAGATTTTTTTTTCATGGAATTGCTTAATGAACCAATCAGAACACTGCAGCCCTTCATCTCACAAACCTTTGCTCAAGTGCTTGTCCTCTTCCCTGAATTCCATGATGTTCTTCATAATTTTTAATACTGTGGTTCATGACGTTACAAAAGTAACAAAAGCTACAGAAGTAATCAAATCATTCTGGGGGGAGGAATATCGAGAAGGAGCCAAGATTGTTCAGGAATTCTCTGGGAAACCACAACTGCAGACAGGAAGCCCAGTAGCAGTTTCCAATGATCAGCTACAGCTATTGAAAATGAAGACATGGAAGAAGGGGGTTTGCTCAAGGTCATCCAGGCACTTGTAAAACCCAGCACCAACTTGGAAAACAAACCTGAGTGAACAGAGTGATTATCCCTGTCTCGGTTAAAAAAAAAACCTTTTTTTTCCCCCTCCTACCCCAACCCCCAGCACTCGGCCACAAAAAAAGTTTTTCTTAACTGAGACAGGGATAAATGACTCGAAACATGCAAGCATTCAAATGTGCTCCAACTCCAGACTTCCATGAAAATGCTCTTCAAAAGCATATCAGATGATGTTGAAACCTCTAATGCTACAGTAGAGCTGACATTCACAATAATCATTTTCATTGATGAAATCATCTTTCATCGTGAAATAATAAAATTTCACTTTGGAAGAGCCAATTTATCACCAAAACAACTGTATAGTGAAAAAACTGGTAGCGGTGAAAAATCCAATGTCAATCTGGCAAGATGGCATCACCACAAATCCTGCTTTTCCCTGAAATTGATGATGAGAGAAAGTGAATCTTGGAACGGAAAGAACTGCAATTACTTTTATTGGCCAACAATGCTTATGTTAGCTGCAAGTGTTGGGGTTCCCAATGGTGAACCCACATCCTGCAGACACTTGAACCTCAGCTATGACTCCATTTTCACTGAAGACATTGTCCTCTCTCAAAGTTCAAGAAGAACTCAGAATTAACTCCAACACACCTCATTCTTTGTCAAATGGACTGAATGGCTGCCCAACTCACTAGGTTCTATAATCCGTTTGACTAATCTGTGTAGGCTAACTTGCAGGAAACTATTAATGAGGTAAGATGGAAGGCATGAAGGAATCCAATTTTAGTCACATGGGAGCAGATTTAATTGGACTCAATCAGAAAGTCCATACCTCAAGGGAAATAGAGGTTGTATGCTGTGGTACAGCAATGAGAAGGTCTAATTATTCATCAGTTCTAGTAGAGAGGCAGCAATAATTTTTTTTAAAAGCAAATTTGAAATATTGAAACTCAGTAATTTAGGTAAAGGGATGAAAATGTTAAATATCAAGCTAAAATATGAATAAGATATCCTGTAAATTACACAAATATCAGCTCAAGGAAAATGTATTCATGAGTGCTCAAATAGTAGGTTCCATTTTTTAATAAATCACCCAGTAAGAGCTGCATTAATGCCACCATTATAACTGCCAATATGCTACAACCAAATAAAACTTACTGGATTGTCTCATACAAACTTATTCCCTTATTCCTCCACTAATTATTCTAATTATATTCCTTATTCACTTATTCCTCCATTCTCCTATCTTGCATGCCCAGGCACATTTCTGTTCCCTAACTTAACCACTTGAATTTCTGAGTAAATTCAAAGCATAGGAAGTCTGAATTGTGGCATGACTGGTGGTATGCAAGAACATGATGGAGAAATAGTCTTGGATTTACACTTCCACAGTTATTGGAGGCAAGCATTTATTCCATGTCCTTGCACTCCACTCTAATTTCATTGTGGAACGGTTTCATATGTACATCATCAGGAAAGGAACAAAGCAAATGAAACTGAAACAAAATATGCATTTCTCCCATGTCCATCTGAACAAAGACTGTACAAAAAACTGGTAACCAACAAAACAACAACAGAAAAAAGAAACCAACAAAGTGGAACATGATACACCAGGGATTACACTGGGCAAGGTAAAACTAGCACCAGATATGTAAAAATGTATGTTTTTTTTGTCTTAATGAATACTGTAACCAAAGATTAGACTGAATAAAAACTTAACTAGACCCATCTTTTTTTGACAGTCATCATGACTCAAAATCAGACATAAAAACTCCTTGTATCCAGAAGTTGGGAGTTTTACCCCTCCCATCTGTAATAGGTTTATTTGGTAGAGTCCAGGACAGCATGATTGACGGAAGGAAGAGGATGAAAGGAGAAGCCTGGATAATTGGCCTTTCATTGGAGCCACTGGGGAAGGTTCTCTTGAAACTCCCATCTCTGACAACAGTTCATATTTTCACAATCTCACCATATGCTTTAGACACATGTAATGTAACATATCTCTAATGGCACAACAGGCCATAGAGCTATACAACAACAAAGAACCATTCAGGACTCCATGGGAGGATGTGTTTCATGCTATCACCATAAAAGTCATTACACCCTCAGGAAAACTTTGCTTTTGAGTTTATATAATAACTGCATTGCAAAAGTGTTCAAGAGCTACATGAGCAACTGTAATCATTCTCCAAACTGAATTATATGTGTTGTAGGGTTTTGTGGGACTCTGAGGAATTCAGAATTTTAATAAACCTGTGGGTTTAGAAAAATCTCAAAATGTTTCCATCATGTCATATCCCACTAAGGAGATTCTAAAACACCTGGTATTGCTGCTAATGTTTCCATAATTTCTTTTTAGTTCTATAGGGAAATGAAACTATCTAAACACTTAAGGGAAACAGAATTTTGAATTTTATTCAAAGCATTGAGAATTAGTCAATTTCTAAGTGCAATCAAATGGAATTTAATTTAACATGAGAAGTTAGAACTCTCATTTGGGCAGGATGCATAGGTTCCTCCTCCCCTCTCCCCCCCCCCCTCCTTGACAGCTTCTTTTGTTTGCAAATAGGTTCTACATATTCATTAGCATAGCTTCTTCATGGCCAAAAAGGATTCAAGGACCACCCACCACCACCAAGCAACTCAACAACTTGCTTGTCTGGCATGTTCTGGCAGAGCAATCAACAGAGTTTACAGAAGAGGGCAAGATGCAGGGATTTCCCAGCTTTCCTGTAACTGAAAAAGGGCAATCCTATCTGACTTGACAGTTGATGCAATGACTTATTTAGACTGCAGAGCATCCATCTTTTAATGTTTTCTACTACCTATAGTGTGACAACAGTTGAAGCATGAGTTCACTTTTTTATGCACACACTGCCAGTCTCCTCAAACCGCTTCACAATTTTCAACAACCAAGGCATACTAGGAACATTGTTCATGCCAAACTTCATTAAAAATTCCTTCCTACACACTTTTTTGGATACCGTTTTTGCATAAAATTCCACAATAAAGACACACTGCTCTACTAGACATCATCTACAAGATGGACTGAGTTGTGCTACCATCTATGATCAAACTCCCTTCTTTTCATATTGTCAACTGCAGGAGATACATTCCCTTCACTGTGTGCCTAGTGTCCTATTAATATGACTAATACTCATGGAATTATCATCAATTACATGGGTTATCAGATTAAAAAAATCACATTGTATACAAATTTCAACTCATTTTGAAACAGATAAACTAGAAGTGGTATTAAGAATTATGGGATTGGATTTAAGGATCATGGGTGAGGAAGACACATAATTAAGGCAAAATACTGCCATACTCAGGACTGATTCAATGCTACTCTTGCACCAGTAATGAATTCCCATTCCCATGGAGTCCTGAATAAATCTGGCTTTGGAAAATATTGAGATCTAGTAGTTGGAGATGTGAAATATGGGTTAGCAATTGTGCATGGTGTAAACATTGGTGCACAGGAGACCCAGACCCAGGAAGTCACAACAGGCATATTGCTCCCTTCATCCATATTCCCTCATCTCATAAGGATAGAAGATAAAGGGAAAAAAAAAGAAATTGGCAGCCCAGAAGGAAGATCTCTCTACACCCTGCTACAAAAGGCAGGGAAGGCAGAGGGATAGAAAAATGATATGTTAGCCTAGTGCTCCACTATGCATTGGAGAATGAAGGTGCAATCAAACTGAAGACCTCTGAGTTCCAACATGATTTTTCTTGGCTACCATGGCATCTTCATGAAAGACTACATTCATAGATAGCTATCTTTACTGACATTGGTGATACTGCTGATGCATCTCTGTCCCATTCAGGTTTTGGATAAAGGAATTCTTATAAAGCATATTATTTACTAAGGAACTGTGTACCCTTTTGGCTCTTGTACCTGGCACATATATACTGTATGTGTGGAGGGAAGTGTTGGCTGTGAAATTTCATGAAACAAAAGGGAAAGTCACCAGCTGCAATTACATTGTTGTGATACAAGGGAACCCATCAATTTAGAAACCTCAAAAAACCCTTAGAACCTATCAATATGAAATGAAATTCTGAAATTGGCACAAGTTACACTCTGATTACAATATTTGGAAAAGAAAGCAAGGTCTGAGCATGTCAAATTTGACATTATGAAAGTTTATTTAAAAACAAAGGTTTGCATTTTTCTCATGTTCAGTATAAAATATTTAAGAGTGAAAAGTTGACATCTCTTCATATGAGCTTATTTCACATCACCACTCAGCATGAGAGAATAGGAAAACCCAAGCTGGCATTTCCTGCAGTTGTCCTATTTAGACTTACCAGATCTTCATTTCCTTCATGTCAATGAATATCACATGAGTAGTATTAATAATGATAAAATAACTAATTCTTTCATTTAAAAAAAGATATTCTCAAAATGTTCATGTCTTCAACAACTATAGATTATGTACTTTTGCATAAAATGCAGATTCCACATATTTATTGAAATTTCATGCTAAGTTCTCCTAACCAAAGCATGGACAGGCCCAGTCATACATCAGCAATTCGATGCATTAGATTAACATGTTATTAGCAGAACTTGCAAATATGTTCATCTATTACAAATAAAACTTTGAAATCATCATGCATGCATATACAGACAAATTACTTATGAGCCTGACATCAAGAGACTAGGAGCATATCAAAATGCTGAACATCCATTCACCAAAAGCAGAGCTATTGAATACTTGAAATGCCAATGAATTGAATGGATGATGCTTGAAATTTTGAATAAATCGATTAAATTTTTTTGTCAAAGCAAAGTCCTTCTTGTAAAAGATGATTTTCATAATATCAAAATGCATTTCTATTTCCATTTCTATTTGCATCAACAACATGGTTCTCTGTGCACTTCACACTATTTATTTAATAAAATCAACTTTGGAATCATATGTTTTACAGTATAGCCAAGGAAGCAGGAATGACTGTCATGCCTGAAAGTCTAGGATATTTCAAATACATTTCAGATGGAAAAATGATATGAAAGCCCTATCAAAAAAGGCAAAATGCAGTGACACCCATATGCACATATGAAGTAGTCTTGTCCCTGTGAATCTTGGATTTTCCCTCTTGAATGTGGTTTGCATGTAAATAGGAAATAACAATCTCTCTTGCCAATTGTTTTTTTTGGAACTGTGATGAGAAGGTATAGAAATGCATTTTCCCAACAATGATGATGTTTGATAAACAAGGTGCGATAAACCATAGACTCAGACATGACTTGAAAGTGAAATGCACAGCAGCACTGCTTCAGTTAACAACCAGAGTGCAGATGAGTGGGAGCATGCAACTAGACAACCAAAATGAAGAAAATAAAACTGGCATTTTTTTTTGCCTTTGTGTGCCTACAGAAACATTAACCTTTCAATTCCTAGACACTTCTATGAATGAACTCTTCTATGAAAGGTCATGTTCACTAGACTGTCCTTAGACATAATGTCAAGTTGTTGCTCTATGTTTCAACATTCTGATACCAATTGGAAGAGACTCAAGTATTAAAAAAATAAATAATAATAATTGGTAAGTCTGTGAACATTAGCCTTTCTTCTATTGTGATTCACAACACACAAAAAACTTTGGATTCATTAGTACATAATAGTTGATTACAAACTCTTTATCCATCATGAATTCTCCTAGGACCTGGTGGATAGGCAAATGTGTCAGCAGCTCACTCACTAAAATAGCCAAGCTACTTTTCAGTAATAATCAATGATAATGTGATCTCAGTTTTTGTTTGGTTAAAGTGAAAGAAATTCAAAAAAGGATGGACTCAGTTAACTGAAAGAAGATGGA
Organism: Darwinula stevensoni; assembly: GCA_905338385.1. NCBI lineage: Eukaryota > Metazoa > Arthropoda > Ostracoda > Podocopida > Darwinulidae > Darwinula > Darwinula stevensoni. Next base: position 58,703 of record CAJPEV010000138.1, read on the forward strand.
AGCCATGCATTAGAACTGCTCACCTTATCCCATAAGGAGAGAGAAAGCAGGATTGGCAGTGAAAGACAAGAGAAAATGGAAAGAGCTGACCTTGGATGAAGCCTTGATGATATAGATGAGGAAGATTCCCAGGAGGAAGACCAGGGAATATCGCAAGATGGAGCATAAGTTCAATGGAAAGGGCTTGTGCTTCCGAGTCAGCCAGTTTGAATACTTGCTCTTTTGATCATTGTATGGTGGATATCTCAGCCTGAGCACCAATAAGTCATGGAATACAGAAGGTAGATGATATGGGGAATAAAAAAAAAGAAGAAGTACTCACTTGCCAATGAATTCACCAGGGAATTTGAAGTCACGGTACAGGATAGCCTTCCTGTGGCTAAAGGCATCAAAGGAGAATTTGCCATGATACTGCCCCATTCCACTGTTCCCAATGCCACCAAATGGAAGTTCATCAACTGCAAGGACACCATCATACATAGACAAGACTGATGTGTTTGACCTCTGTGAAAACAAGCACACTTGAAGTGAAAGAGTGATAGATATACCCAAAGCCATCACAACGCAATCATTGATGCACATCGTCCCACTGCTGGTCTTCTCAACAAAAAGTTTTTGTACCCTTTTATTTGCTGAGAAAATGCACATGGACAAAGGTTTCTCCCTGAAAAAAAAAGATACTTCAAAATGAGTTGAAAGCAGCCACATGAACACAAAAAGGAATATAAAATGACCTTTTGCAAGTACCTAAAATTCATGAAAATATATAATCCAAAATACTAATAGAGGAGGGAAAATGGAGAGAATCCTAAACATAAAATACCTACCTACAGTTTATGAAATCCACAGCTTCCTGTGGGCTGTCAACATTAATAATAGGTAGAATGGGACCAAAAATTTCTTCCTGCATCACTGGGTCTGATGGCTTCACATCAACAATAATCGTAGGGGAGATGTAGAGGTCACTTGGATCCACATCCCCTCCCACGATGATGCTCCCACTATGCAGCAGTTGTGTCAACCTCCTACATCATGAAATAAGACAAGTAAATAAGACTAACAAGGTTTTCTTAACCATACAAAGATTGATGGTGACATAGGAATAGTAGATTTGCATACAAAAAGAGCCTGTGGAGATGGCACTGATATATACGGTATCCCAGTAACCCACCTCCTCAAGTTTGATGGCTTATATTAGAGCTATCAATATCATGTGCCATAGTGTTGAATTTTATATACTTTTAACGCTAAAGGCCTGAATGCTGAAATCTCCTTTAGTTAAAGGTCCTTTAGGAATACATGGACTCCTATGAGCAAAAAAGAGCTCTTTAGCTTAAAGGCCCCTTTATCTACCCAAAATGAGGTTTGTGCATTCTGACCAAATTTTTTTCCTTTTCAACTTTAGGTAGAGTTTGAATGACCTGGTCTCTGCAATGGATAAAACCATTGAAGAAGAGATGGCAGTATGGACTATAACCTAAAGAAATGAAAGAACCTTGAACCTTAACTTTCAAAGTCATTAAGGTTGGAAGACCTTAGAAATGAAGCTATGTTTGTACACAGTCTACATCACTCAGGTAAGAGGTAGTTTAAGCATTTGCTATAATATTTTCATAACCAATGGCTGCCACAGTCCAGACGTTAGGCAGGCTGCATAAATATAACTTTAAAATGGAACTAGCTCTTTGATTTTAGTGCTGAAGGATAAATGATCACAGTTATGAGCTCTATAAAAATTTCTTGATTCACTGCATAAAAAAAAGCTGTCAAAAACAGTCAATTAAGAGGTGGTGAATTAACTGTCCCATCCCTAGCTGAATATGATAGGAAGGGACCACTTTTGGTCCTATCCTATCCATTTCTGCAGGCATTTTATCAGGACTTACTTATGATAAACAAAACCAAGGCTGATGAAACTCACTGGAAGTGGGTGTCATTTACAATTCGTCCAAAGTCAGGTGAGAGTTGAGGATTGTGGCCATACCACTCCTTGATGACCTTGCGTGCATGAGCAACAAATTTCTCTTGGATATCTCTTGAGCAAAGGAGATAGTCTGGAGCAATGCATGTCTGACCAGCATTTACTAGCTTTCCCCACAGCACTCTTTTCACAGCAATGTCCAAATTTGCAGTTTCATCCATATAGACTGGCCTGTGGATGAGATTTATTTCAAGGTCACATACAATGGATGGTCAAAAGTTCAGGAATATCTCCAAGCTAGATTAAGTATTCTGGATAAGCTATTGTACAGACATCAAGGGCCAGTCTCACAAACTTGTTCATGCATTTAGTTGAGGTAAGTCAATTGGAAAGTATACCTGATGAAGCACAATGTCTGTATCCCAATTAACTGACATCAACCTAATGTTTGAACAATTTGACAAAAGTACCTTTGGAGATGTCTACTTGGTAAGAACTCAAAGTTCAACACTGAGCAATGGCCCAATGGTGAAGTGGCATGAGAGAAGAAAAAAAAACATAATAGCATTATTACGAAAGCCTTCTCCTTCTTTGCATATTCAGCAACTTCATTCAGTACAGCATTATCCTTTAACCTTGAGCCTTTGCTTGATTCTCCTACACATAATCACAAGTTCCTGTTCCATACTTAATTAATATCTTTTGGGAAATTGTTTTTTAGGCAATTAGTATGCCCAATCACTTCATGTTAGGAGTGTTTTGCAAGATGTCTCTGAGAAGATGCATCCTACACTCATAAAAAAATCAATTTCTTGGCCTACTACCATAAGATTGTCCACAAAATTTTATAAAGATTGCTGAACTTGATGTTGCTTTGTGGAGATGAGTACACATAATGTATATTTTTGCATATAATGCAAGTACTTCTTAACTAATAATGAAATGGTGCCGAGGTTGCTACCACCATAGAGGGATGATGACAGATGAAGAGCAATTCCTAAATTACACGATGAAGAAACATCGTATCATCTTAGCACATCTTGGGACTTTCATTCATGGCTTACCACATCAGAAATGAACTTGGAAATATTTTTTTTATGAATATGGAATACAGAAGGGTCCCATGATGTAATAATAAAATAATAGAAATAATTAAATAATAGAAGTTCATCTCCATGGTAAATTCATACCTGAACATATATAAAGAGGCATTTTAGGTTGCTTTCCAGGCAATTTTTCAAAGAGAATGGTAATCATGAGGAATTTCCTGAAAGGAAACTATTGAGTCAATTCAGTAAGCAGTTTAATAGCAATATCTATAAGCCAAATTGTACATATACAAGCTGGTCCTATATTGATGTACATCCAAATAGTTCTGCATATTTTGAATATTGAATCATGTATTGGAAATTTTTGGAAAAGTACTATTCATCATTTGAGTTAGTGCACATTTAGTGTGGTATATAGATAGTGCACATAATTGCACATTTTTTTGGTTTTTCCTGAAAAATTTTTCTCTTAACTCCCTCCAAGCATTAAAATACTAAAAAATTTAATGGACTAGAAATGCACTTGGCATGAACTGCTATATTGAAGCAAGTTTCAATGCTATAGAGAGGTTTAATAAGCTATTGGGGAGCATTCATCCATCCACCTCTACCCCCATCACTGCCCCAAGAGTTCATGAGATATGCATCATCTTAAATAGGATTGGTGAAACAGATATATTGGGGGACTTAAACATTTTTATGGAATTCATATTCATAGTAACTTTCCAGCCCACTCTGGAATTGCATATGGTTTTTATATCAAAAGGTGGGTTTCTGGAAAGGCACTACAAAACAATTTTGGTTTAGACTCACGATTTTCCACCAAGCTCAAGGATGACAGGGGTGAGAAAGCGGTTGGCTGCCTGTCGCACCTGCTGTCCAGCATGGGTGGAGCCAGTGAAGAAAATTATGTCAAAGCGCTCTTCCAACAAACCTTTTGCAGCCTCTATTCCCCCATTCACTACTTGAATGCATGCCTGGAGATCAAGAAAGTTAAACAAAGAAGACTATGAATCTGCATGGACATAGATGGCATTTTCCAGATAGACATGCATTCTATTGGCATAAAGAACATAATTGCATGAGTTCATACCCTTAACATAACAAAGTGCTGAGTGACACACATAAAAGTGGCCCACATGCATACCTAGCTAGCTTTGTTACAGATAGTGCTGGAAGTGTTCTGCTATGTCAATGCACTTTGGACATGTTTCAGGATATATTGAGTGACAGCTCATAACTCTTGCACTGTGATTGAGGCAATCTCTTCCTGAATGTTTTTATTCAGTTCTTCCAATGTATGGGGATTGCTTGCACAAACTTTTCCCTTTTACCCAAAGGTAAAAGTCACATGATGATAAGTCCAGAGACTGTGAGGGCCACAGATGTTTGCCCATGGTCCTGTCATCGCCAAATTACTTGTGCCATGCACCATGGACACTCTGGACATGTGTGTTGTCGTGCTATCCTGCTGGAAACGGCAGTACTTTTGCTCCTTGTCAGTAGGTTGGTTATAAAAATGTTCCAGTATGGCCACATTCTAGGGGGTAATGATGGTTGCAGAAAAGAAAATGCGACCAAGAATGCGATGTCCCAACACAACACACCACACCCCTACCTTCAGCTCATAAAGTGGGGTTTCATGCAGGAATTGAGGATTGCCAGCTGTCCAGTACCTGTTGTTCTGGGAGTTTGCATATCTGCTCAGATGAAACCATACTTCATCAAATATAAAATACAGAAGCAGGTTCACGTTTCCATTGGCAACAGATTCCAATAACCACTGGCAATATGCTACATGTTTCTGCTTATCTAGTGGTTTCAGTTCCTGAACTACAGTCACATGGTATGGCTTCAAGGTCAACTCCTTCAAAACTGATTGGCATGTCCTTCTGGAGGCCCTTATCTGCTGGGAAAGCCTCCTGATAGACTTCTTGGGGCTCTGCAATATGTGCTGACAGATGTCTGCCATCAGGGCAGATGCACAGATGGACCATACCTTCATATGTTTTGCATTCAGTACGGATCCAGTCTGCCTCCACTTAGCAACTAATTTCTGTATGGCATCCTTAAATGGGATTTTTGCCCGTGAGAATAGCTCTTGAAAACATTGGTGTACTTGCTTAAACAACTCTATTTTTACATACAGCTCCATGATCATGATATGCTGACTCACTGAGTATGGCATGTTACACACTCCCTTTCAAGGCATAGACTAGGGTGCTCATTGCATGTCTTTTTTTTTTTCCTTACTTCCAAATGTGTAGGGACATGCACTGACAGGTACTGGCATGTTGCAGTAACCATGCTGTATGGGCAGTGCTGGGGTCACTTTTATGTGTGCCACCCTGTACTTCCTCCACCTGGTGTGGCTGGATCTACTTTTCAATTCCTATTAGAGGCAGGGTTTAAGACTATAGCAGGTAGTCCAATTTCGTCTCCAAAACCTACTACAACAAAGTCCATACAGGGAAAATGGGCCCACCCGACAAGGACTTACTGCCACATTCAAAGTTAATTTGTATAGTCTCCTCATGCAGTACCTAGTGCTAATATAGGTGCAAAATGCACTATGAAGCAAAATGAAGCAACCATAGATGAGCAGTACATAAATTGGATCATGTAGACTTATATTATGCTAAGAGGAGGAGAAAATGATCCCTACAGGATCCAGATAGAGGGGAACAAGGTCTCCAAGAAGCTTGGCCATGCTTGGAGACAAGTCAGAAGGTTTGATGACCACACAATTCCCAGCTGCAATAGCCCCAGTCACAGGATTCATGGTCACTTGAATGGGATAATTCCATGCCCCAAGGACCAATGCAACTCCATATGGGTCTGGGTGGATGACAGGGGTATCAAGCATTGTGAGCATTGTCTTCTTCACCTTTTCTGGCTTCACCCATTTCTCTAAGTTGAAGATGGCACCCTTCACATCATTGATACAATAACCCAGTTCTCCACAGATGGCTTCATATGATGGCTATAAAAAAAAAAAAAAACAAGAATCTAAAAGTTTAAATGAAAGCAAGAGGTCAAAAAAACTAAGCATACATTTGAATAATAGTAGCACAACCACAAAAAATCTACTTCAGCATGCCAATGATTCAATAACCACTGAGGTCAAAACCAGCAGAGATTCAAGAAAAAAACCCCACCAAATCATGATATTTACTTCTGCATCCCTATCCAATGGCATCTTAAGTATGCCTTTTACTTAGATTTACAGACATCCTAAGCACAAATCTCTACAGAATGTCCTTTCTGAAAGGTATAAGACAATACTTCAATGGCAATACCAGCATTGGCACACCTCCAATTAGAAGCCAACTGTAACAAATCAACAAGGCATATGCATGGGCATTCTATTGCAAATTGGAAACTATAGAAGGGATGGAAAATGACAAGACAAATGAAAACAGATTCAGAGGTCTTTTTTAAAATTAATACTACGCTATCTGGCTGTGATGGTTTCCAACCTTTCTAACCAAATAAATACTACACCCAGCTTTTAATTTCACTTCTGTGGCAACCTAAATTTTTCCCTCTCCTTGTTCTTTGCCCTTTGTGAATCATTACATATACTGCCAATTAATTGGTACAAATGACAATTTAGATGATGCATCTGTTTTCAAACTGTCATCATGACATCCCTGATTGTCACTAGGCTATGGTCACTCCTCCTATACCTTTCTATTCATACTTTACTCTCTCTCTCCTCATCTTGTTAAACCAAAACCTTTTCTCAATAACCAGCTTTGTTCCACTGTGAGAAAACCTCCTTGCACTTCCTTTTCAAAATACTGGTTATTTGCTGCAATGCTAAAATCCTCATGGTCTCAAAAATGTTTAATATAATGCTTCATCACTCAAAAAAAAAAAGATAAACCCTAGCATAACTACTATTTGCCTTTCTCACATCTCTCTTTCACCCATTATCCAAACATGTTCTCTGTCTGTAGATATATATTCAAATGTCCAAGAAAACTACTGTTCAAATTAAAAAAAAATTAACCTTGCACTGTTTAATCAATTGATCATCATCCTCATGGCATCCCTGCTCATTAAAATGTAATTAAACATTTTAATGAGCAGGGATGCCATTTCAGGGAGGCTAGGAGGGGGCAAACCTCCACTCCACCCAAATCCCTTTGCCTTCCTCTGACCCAGTTGCCCCCTTGCAGAGCTTTAAACGATATCCCTGTTAATGAGCTCATAATATCCTGTCAATAATGGTGAATGACAACATTTTCAAAAGTATAACAAGAAAGTATCAAGGATATTGCTATATCTCCTGGTCCTATGCAATTGATTGATCACCACTTTAGCTTTCATTCAGTTGTCTCATAGACACACATTCAAGGACGAACTCATCACCTGGCATATAAAAGGGAGACTTGAGCAAGTAGTTATGGCTATGATCAACCTGTTAAATTATTTGAATTTAAATTGACTCATTGTATTGAGAATCCAAGAAGAAACCACTGATATTAAAAGGTAACATTGCATACTTAAAGCCCTAGGTTTCAATTCTGGACCTAATGGTCAATTTCAAGATGATAAATTTCACATGTTGGGTTATATTGGCCAAACATTACATTAGAAGTTTGAAGGATTAGGCCTATCCTTAATCTAGGACACAGCTAAATCCTGAGCTAGGGTTGCCACCCATTCATTATTAGTATGGACAGTACATATTTCAGACGCAATGTCCATACTGCACACTGGTCCTAATATGGACACAGTTTTGTCCACATTTTAAACTTGGTAAGCTTTTTTCACTCAATAGAACTTATTTACAGGTAATATAGTTATTTTCCATAAGTCAAAACCAGTAGGCCACACTCATAGCATCAACTGGCACCTAGGCTTAGGGTGGCGATGGGTATATTTTGAATATTTGTCCATATTTAGGTATGTGCCATTCTGGCATGCCTGTAGGTCTTCATCAGACCTGACTGTCTCTATTTTTGGAAGAGGTCTACTTTAAACAGAGGAAATGGAATGAGTTAAGCAATGTCAATAAGTACCTTTTGTTTTTCAAATATGATTCATCAGGCAGAATTCAATATCACTGCAACTCTAACAAAGTGCACCCAGGATGTGGCAGTCATTGCATGATGAAGCTGATATTGAACCATAATGGACACTTAGTCTAAGACTAAGAGTCCATTATGGTACACATACACAATAACCAACACCAGGAATTAGCAGAATATGCAAGAAACAATTTATTGCACTAGTTAAACCTATAAATCCATAACCGGCGGCCATAGCCTACAAGTCCATGGCTATATTTTTACATTGATGGAATTAGTGAATTAAGGATTAAAGGTTTAACATTAATATCAGACATACTCGTCGCAAATCTTTCCATAGAGCCTGAGCAAACTTGTCCTCATTTTCTGTGTACATTCGCAGCAGTGCGCGAAGCTGCTGCAGTCGAAATCCAAGGTCACGGCTCTTACCAGAGGCATAAGCTTCCCGAAGCCCTTTCACCAACTGCAAGAGAAAGCAACAACCCTCACCCACCATTCCATATGGATTGAAGCGGAATTGATCTCAGATGATTGAGATAACCCTAAGTTGATGAAATCTGACCTTGTAATACTTTCCAGCAGTCTCTTTTCCATCCATATTCAAGGTAGAATGTAGGGGTCGAGCCGTTTTCTGGCACTGACACAAAACAAAATCTAACAGAAAGTCTTACGTCATACAGCAAAAGTATTAAAAAGCAAACCAGGCTTAAATCTTTATAAGCCCTAGGACACAACGACCACGAAACGGTGCTAGTCGGAATCACCACTCTTTAGTAATTATTATGCATCCACTTGCGCATCACATGGCTGCCATATTTACACGAACACATTCTAAGACAGGGGCTTACGACGAATTATGATGACTTTCATTGCAACCTGAGGCATTTTCTTTTGCCTAGCTGAGAATCACAGCAGTCCAAAAGCAGCGATACGCATGCGCATACGTATACGTGAATGCATCGCGTGTATCAGGAAATAAAAAGAAAATTATTTGGAGAAATTGACATTTTACCTTCAGCCTTGTTTCTTACCAAAAGGATAAAAGGCTGATAGAGGAAGAGTTATTTGTTCTAAGGGGTCAGAGAGGCATTTTATGAAATCTTTCTGAGGGCAGAGGGTAGTCAGAGATATGCTAAATACTAACTGCTCTGTAGTCTTAAGCTTTACCATGATCCATAGATAGATGATATGATATGGTCACGGAACTCAAGCGGGGGGATCAAGTATCATACACTTTCCATTGCCAGAGCCATTATGAACAGGGTTGGTAAGGGAGTAAATGACACTCAGCAACCCTGAGTACATGGACTCGACTTTGAGGTCATGAGCCGGTTCCTTGATATTTTCCTCCAAAATTTGGACGAGAAATGAAACGTTTACGAAAATTATTAAAATAATTATTGCCTTTGGCCCCGTGTGCTTACAGAGTCTATGCTTTCCCCGTCCATACGTGGCAGTAAAAAAAAAAAACCAAGGACGCATGCGTTTTGGTTTGAGGAAGAGAGCGATGAAATATGCCTGAGAGTTACATCATTGCATGTGCCACGCTTTTACTCGCTTATCCTCGAATGTGCGCGTAAAGCATAGTTCCTGTTAGTGCCATGCAGAAAAGAATTCGCTTTCGTCGCGAAAGCAACCTGAATTGGGTCACTAGGGTTAATTGGCCTGCTAGGTGGTTTTCTTATTAGAATGGAAAACACTAAGTTCGTCTGCTTTCCCCCGTGAAATTCCAGCACGCCACTGGCATGCGGCTTAGGCACTCCCAAGTGCCACCACCATAAATAGGCCTCCAATGATTTAAAAAATGAAATGGAATCGTAAGGTTAAAAGGAAAGTGTCAATGGCAATCCTGCAGATGAAATAATTGAGCCTAGCTTTGACTGAACATGCATTAACCAAAAGCTCTACAGGCTGTCATTTATGGGAATGAAATGCATGCTCAAAGCATTGAATGATTGGCAAGTTGGTGGATGGAAGCCAATTTCTTAACACTAGACGTTAGGAAATCCAGTCCTAGGGTCATCAGAAGCCACCATAAACATGTATGTCTTCATGAATACCTCTATATGAGGGGAAAATTTAAAGTAAACTCAACCAAATACATGGCATTATACAGTGTGACATGAAACCTTAGTCTCCCTGCTGTAGCAGTACTGTGTGATGGTGAGGGAAAACAGGTTTTTTTTTCAGAAAAGTATTCAATACTTAAGTGAAATCACTTAAGGTGAAATATTAGTATTGTGTGGACCTACCATAGGCCTTGCAGGCCATGGAAACCTCTGTAAGGTAAAAAAAAAACAAAAAAAAAACACACCTAGGAATCTTGTCTGGCATATATTAATTCTCACTTAATGCTACTGTCTGACTGCCTGGCAGCTATGCTTTGAAATGTCTTGAAGATGCCATAAGTATAAAAAATGCAAGCCATCATATCTATTAGCATGGTTGGGGCAAGTGATCACATACAACCTTTACTTGAATCATGAATGCTCTTGCTTCTGAATGAGCAAATAATGTATTGAGTTAGTCTCACAAATTTTAAGAAAGTAAATTAGTGGGGATTATCTCATTGATGTAACTAGTAGTATACTTATGGTACTAGGTATAGTGAATGGCAACATTTTTGCATGTGAATTTATTATGATAAACCATGATGAACACTTGAAAATAAGTATAATATAAATGTTCATTTCATTCCCAAGTATTAAATTTTGAAGATAACATTGATGGATTTCAAATATGAACTTGTGGGAAGTTTTGCCACTGCAGTTTTATTGCTGCTTGTTGGCCAAATGTAATTTCTATGCAAAAAATACTCAGTAAATAGTACTGGCCTTCCAACCTGAGTATCCTAAGGTGAGCCTATCATAGCTCTTAGAAAAAATACCTTTATGAAATAATCATCCTTATTTTCTTCCATGCTGTTTTTTTTTTTCATGTGACTTTCTGTCCCACTCCGCATTTAGTCTTGGGTAATTTCTTGGAAAATTAAGATGGTTGGAAATGGAAAAAGGAGGAAAGTAGTATAGGCCTATTATTGCAATAGTGAGATGTTATGGGCTCTAATTAATTTTTTTTTATAATGTGAAGAGATAGGCTTAGAATGGGGTTGCTCAACTACTATGTGGGATGGTCCCACCAACATGACATCCTGGAGGCATGACAGTCCAGAAAGAAAATCATTCTAATGTGAGAATTAATAATCACATCAGATGAATACTTGACAAGGATATTCCAAGCAAGAGGGTTGCTAAAAATTATGTGTGATTGCATATTTTTTTAAGCCAGGGAGAGAGGTTGTGTGATACAATTTAAAATGAGGCCCTCTTTCTGAATGGAAATAGAAACTCTGAAACCCCTCCTGGATGCTTTCCTACTACTTAAATATTGCTACACCGGGGGAGATGCACACACATGGTTAGGAGGCAAAAAAAAGTACAGAATCAGAAAGAGTCTACAATTTGGAGAATGAGAGCTTGTAGTCTGAGTATAAACCACTGTCTGCTGCTTTAGCATTCCTGCCATAGACCCAAAGCTGTTGACTCAATGGTTTTCCTTTCCCCTCTTTACAGGTGAGGTGCAGGAATCATTTTCCTAACGCATCTTTTCTATACGAGAAAAAATGGGTGACACAAATCTTGATTCTACTGGGGAACCAGCAGGTAATGCACTTACAGATCAAATGAAGGATGCAAGCATCAAGGGAGAAGAAGAGGATATTGTGAATCCTTGGAATGTGCAAAGTACCTCAGCAACTGGAGTGGATTATGATAAGTTGATCAAGCGTTTTGGAAGCAGCAAAATTGATGATTTGCTACTTCAGAGAATAGAGAAAGTGATTAGAAAACCTATTCATCACATGCTAAAGAGAGGGATCTTCTTCTCCCACCGAGACATGCATCATATCCTGGACCTTGTGGAGCAAGGAAAACCTTTTTTCTTATATACAGGACGAGGTCCTTCATCTGATGCAATGCATCTTGGTCATCTTTTACCTTTCATCATCACCAAGTGGCTTCAGGATGCATTTGATGTTCCAGCTGTAATTCAGCTGACTGATGACGAGAAGTTCCTCTGGAAAGATCTCAAACTAGAGCAAGTTCATCAGCTATCATATGAGAATGCCAAAGACATAATTGCCTGTGGCCTGGATATTAACAAGACCTTCATTTTCTCTAACCTGGATTACATAGGCAGCTCCAGGGAATTCTATGCCAACATGAAGCGGATTGAGAAATGTGTCACCTTCAACCAGGTTAAAGGGATCTTTGGATTCGGAGACAGTGACTGTATTGGGAAAATCTCATTCCCAGCAATCCAGGCTGCACCGTGCTTCTCCAATTCTTTCCCCCACATTTTTGGATCACGAACAGATATCCCTGCCCTGATTCCATGTGGAATTGATCAAGATCCATACTTCCGAATGACTCGGGATGTTGCACCCCGCATCAACTATCAGAAACCTGCATTGTTGCATTCCATTTTTTTTCCTGCTCTACAGGGTGCCCAGACTAAGATGTCCTCGAGTGATCCCAATTCCTCCATCTTCCTTACTGATACTCCAAAGCAAATCAAGACCAAGATTAACAAGCATGCCTTCTCAGGTGGCCAGTCGACTGTGGAAGAGCACAGGGCATTGGGAGGGAACTGTGACATCGACATAGCCTACCAGTACTTGAGGTATTTCATGGCTGATGACCTGAGACTGGAGGAGATTCGGAAGCAGTACAGCAGTGGAGAGATGCTTACTGGTGAATTGAAAAAGATCTTGGTAGACACCATTCAACCCATTATTGCAAATCATCAGACAAAGCGAACCCAGCTTGACAAAGAAACTGTCATGTCTTTCATGACTCCTCGCCCCCTCAAATTCCGGTTTTGAAAATGAGAGCTGAAATATATTTATTGGAAAAAGATTGATTTTTCATTTTGAGTCTTATGCACATCCTACCTGGAGTTGATTTCTTCCATAACCCTGTTGAACCTACTTGAATCAGGCAAGCTGATGCTGGAAAAGTGTATAGCTGTTATAATTGTATTTTCATCTTAAGAAATGAGCACAATGCAACCCTAGTCAGACCACATTTGTGAAAAGTCTTTGTTGACTCCCTACCCATTCTTTGGGGAACTTAAGTCTGATTGTGGTCAGGCATGATTCCCAAACCAAAGGAGGGTTATAAGAAAAAATAACATTTTAAAAGTTTTATTTTGTACAGTTGCAGCTAATTATTTTCTGCATTGTGTAATTTTGCATTTTTGCCTACATATGGCTTCAGCTTCTTGGTATGTTTTTAGCTTCAACTCTGTGTTCAATTTAAATTGCAATTTTTTAGCTGGCTTTTTATCATCAGCTTCCTTGCAAGTTTTTGCAATGAAACATTTTTCATTGCAGTTTTTTCTGTTTTGGATTTTCCTCTACAATCAATTGTAATATTAATGAAATTATTGCTGTATGCTCAAAAATGCAAGGATTTACGGGGTTGCGCTAGGTTTCTTGCCGTAGGAGTCCCTGGGACCCTCAGGTCTGATATGGAAAGGTCCCCTGATTATTAAGGGGGTTACTTTCCAAGTGAAGCACAAGGGAATATTGAAGGGTTCCCCAAAAGTAAAAGTCTGGCAATCCATGTTTATTTGCCAACTTAACATAATCAAGTAGTATGATATTCAATCCAGGAGTCTTACGCTTTCCGTCTGTGCGTCTTGGGACCCCTAGGATCAGTGGCGTGTCCAAGGGGGGGGCGGGGGGTTGGGGGTCATAACCCCCCTTGGGATCAATTTTACAGGTTCGATTCTCAAAAAAAATTTTTTTTAGACACAAATACGGGTGGGTTGTCAGGTTTTTCATATGTTAAACCCCCCCCCCCTCCATTCGGATTTCCTGGGCACGCCACTGCCCAGGATGCATGGGCAGGAGGCCAGGACAATAAACTCAGCGCAACCCCTGATTTACCTTGGCATTTGCAATGCATCTTTCGCCAGTGCTTCTTGAGAGGCTTCAGTGGAACCCTCAAGGGTCCAAAAGTTGGGTTTCGTTATTTTTTTATTTGTTCCTTGTAATGAGTATCCGTTTATTGCATAGGGGTTATTACATCATGAGACTCGGGGAAATGAGATGGGATGAATGACATGATGCATCTTCAGTCGATGCTTCGAGGGACAGGATAATAGGATGGAATGGGGTTACTCACCTAGGTTTACATGAATAAGAGTTGGATTGTGCTACAAACTGCCATGAAGAACCTGCTCTTCGCTCACTTAAAAAAAAATTATCTGACTAACCATTTCGTGCAAGAACAGTTTAATCAGAGGCACTCTATTGTAGGCTATCCCCTGAATTCTCCGAAGTCTTCAGACTGATTTTGACGAGAATGAGCAAGAGACAAATTCAGGGAAATCCCAGTGCTTTTTACTGTTCAACACTTAAAGAATCGAACGAAGAAACTGAAAGAAACAAATGAAATGCCAATTCCACGATGTAGGCAGGTGAATCAAGAGTACTGCATGTTTCTGGGACGTGCACCTACAGAGGAATGTCCACAGAAAAATGAAACTAAGGACGAGGGTCAATCACACCCTTTTTTGCCCTCTATGAAAATAATTTAGTGGTTTATAATTTAAAAAAAAAGCCTGCATTCTAGTTAGTACGGAAAAGCAAACTTTCTGCGCTACGCATTCGGGTTTCAGTTGGCAGCGACAGGAAGTTTGGCATGTTTTAAGTCATAGTATTTACACTGTGACAGCCGATCAAGACACCAGCTCATCAAACGAAAAAAAAACAACAGATAGGATTATGCAACATGGAGGGAGAAATCATACTGAAACGGAAACAAAATGAAAGGATACACTATAGATTAGGGGGAATTTGCCGACCAAACAAAAGAGGCATGCAACGGACATTCATGAGGAACAAAGCCAATTTGCGGGGGGGGGGGGGAGAAAATAAAAAAAACTGGTCTGAGGAATGGCATTAAGAGAAAGTTAGGTCAAGAAGGACTTCTGGAGAAAATACTTACAGGTATTATTTCAGGAGTTTTTGACATTATTTGGAGTAAACTCAACTACCACATTTTTAATTATACTTGGGAGTTCTCTCCATAATTTTAGAATATCAGGAGAGAAGGAATTTGCTCTCAGTTCGAGTAGAAAGCTGTTTGAATGTGAGTGTTTCGAGGTTTCTGTTGCCAATGGTTAAGTGGCCCAGAATTGAATGATCAGGCTCCGAAGAGTGAAGATTTTTAATGCAGTAACTCAGTGAAAGATATTTATGACGAGGGACATGAAATTTAATGTTCGCAAAGATGGCATGGGAGAGCAGTTCTTTCGCTCACCATTAAGATAATTAGAGTGACTTTCCTTTGAATTCGTTCAATATTGCAGCTCTGTGTTACTAAATGAGGACAGAACTATTGCTCAATTTCAAGTTGGGGCCTGATTAGTGTGCAGTAAAGTTTCAGTAAAACACTAGGTTTACATTCTTTAACCACAAGGTAAGTGATGCCCAGAAGTCCTCGGGATCTCCTAGGCGTCCTCCTCGGAAAATGCGAAACGTGGGGAATTTCCTATAACGAATTTTCCTTTCCAGGAAATTTTTTAACCTGTCCATCTGAGTTCGTTATATCGAGCGTCGACTGCATTTGAATTAGGGGCAGTAGTCCCATCTGACTCATAATCTGCAACAGCTCGGAGGATATAAGCGCATCATTCACGGCATTACACCAATGACACTTCCCATTGTTAAGCAATCGGTCGTTCCTCCTGTTCGGAACATTTTTCAACATGGTCAGGGACAGTGTAGCATATCCTATGCAAGAAATCATCTAAGGTTTGAAATTAATTGATGTACTCGTCAGCAGCTCGAGGTTTCCCTGCATGAACCCTCTCCTCGGGTGCCACGTAATATTGTATCAACATTGAATGAGCATTGCATCAGCTTCCAATGAATGTTAATATAATCTTGCGTGCTAACAGGGTTCTTGCCGGTTCAGCTCGAGCAACAGATCCATCCTTGTTTCCCACAATTGCTTCAGGGTGAATAGTAATAGATCCATGGGGATCCAGCAGTCATTGTCCAATCAATGACTAACACCAATGTGCCATCGGAGTGCTTATAACACAAATTAGAAATAGTCCTTAACTTTTTGGATTATGAAATATACCCCAAAACAAGAGAACCTTTGCCACATAAATAAACTTTAAATTGTGAATTGGGGCAACCAGCTTTTCATCGCCCTGTACATCAGGGGTTAATTTGGTTTTCTTGGATTTTGACTCCCCCTACCACACGCACATTTTCCATCTACGTTACGCCTACACAAGAGCGCGGTGGCGCTGTGTTGCCGAATTCACCAACATTCTCAATAGATTTTCCACTTTCCGACCGTAGATCGATCAACGTCCCGCTAGTCTGAATGCCACGAAAACGATACATATGCGAGTTGCGTTCAAGATCTACCTGCACTTTTCAGTGTATTTTTAAACGAAGCCTGAGATCATGGTGATTTTTTTGTAACATTTACTGACAACCTTGTCGTACAAACAAACTGAAGTGCATCGACCGGTACTATTTTCTGGTGGAGATAAGCTACTTGTAGATGACGGCGAGTGCAGTAACTCCTGTGAAAGAACGGCGTTGTATCATCAAATTCCTGATGATGGAAAACGTGAAGCCAGCTGAAATTTATAGACGATTTCACACAGACGATTCACAGTTGGAAATAACTGTTTGTCAAGAAGAGTGTTTGGGCGGTGCAAAGTGTTCAAAGATGGGCGTGAATCAGTGGCTGATTGGCTGCGCAGTCACTTGCCAGCAACAGCTGTGACTCCTGCAAACATCGAGAGGGTTGAAAGGTTAATTCTGCAAAGCCATTGCATAACTGTACGAGATTTTGCTTCAGAAATTAATACCAATGTTGGCAGTGTGGAAACAACAATTCACACTTACCTCAAATTCAATGAGGTGAATACCAGGCGGGTGCCAAAAGAGCTGTCCTTTGACCAGACCGTGCGTGTGAGGCGAATATCACTGTCAGAACTGTCGCCCAGATGGAATGGGAAATTATCTGATTGGAAAGAAAGTTCTCGGAATTTCTTGAATATCCAGTACAATTTTTTTCCAGAGCATGCTAGAATGTTCTGCGTGTGTTTATTAGTAGGTCGTGTCCTTCGGCATACAACCGTATATTATTACAGCTCTGGTGCTCTCCAGTCATGAACCAGCCCTACCCTCTTACTAAGGAGCAAGTTCGCCTGCTTCTTCTTTATGACTTCCGAATCAAGAAGAAGGCAGCCAATTCCATCGCTGACATCAATACCGCGTTTGGCCCGGACACTGTGTCCAAGAGCACTGCCTATGATTGGTACAGTCGCTTCCAGAAAGGAAATGAAAGCCTGGAAGACCAGCCACGCACCGGTCGTCCTTCGGAGTTTGATAACTCTGCCTTGCAGGAGGCACTGGAGGCCAACAACCGGCAAACATCGCGAGAGCTTGCGGACTTGCTGGGTGTCTCCCATACAACTATCCTTCATCATCTGGCTGAGCTTGGCAAGAAGGCAAAGTTGGGGTGCTGGGTACCCCACAAGCTGGATGATCGGGACCGCCAGCGACGAGTAGACATGGCCATCTCCCTTCTGTCACGTTCGCGCCGAACGGATTGGCTAGACTCAGTGGTGACAGGCGACGAAAAGTGGACCTTCTATGCCAACATTCGACGAAAACGTCAGTGGGTGGACGCCGGAGCATCGGCCGAAAGAGAACCCCGTCAGGAGTTGCACCCCAAAAAGATTATGCTCTCGGTCTTCTGGGATTCGAAAGGCATCATCATGTTTGAGCTGTTGCCGCAAAACACCACCATCACTGCTGCCTACTACTGCCAGCAACTCGATCGGCTGCAGCAGAAACTGGCTGAAACACGCCCAGAAAGACAGAGAACCATCCTCCTCCACGACAATGCCCGGCCGCACACCGCTAGACAGACTCATCTAAAGTTACTGGACCTGTGCTGGGAGGTGCTGCCGCATCCGCCCTACAGCCCCGACCTTGCCCCGTCCGATTATCACCTTTTCGTTGCCCTGGACCGTCACATGGGTGGAAAGCAGTACGCCAACCAAGACGACCTGAAAACCGATTTGGCCAACTTTTTCGTAGCGCAGCCGCCAGAGTTCTATTGGAATGGCATCCATAGTTTGCATAAACGTTGGCGTGAAGTGATAGAGGCCAATGGTGATTACATTCATGATTGAGATGATTTTGCTTTTAAATAAACTGGGTTGTAATAATTGTTCATGAAATTCCGAGACCTTTCTTTCCAATCAGATAACAATACATCCTATAGTCCTGACCTGTCGCCATGTGATTTCCATCTTTTTGGACAATGAAGGAGCATCTTTCTGGCAGATAATTTCAGACATATGATGAGGTCAAGGCATGTCCTGACATGGCTTCGGGCCCAACCTAAAGACTTCTCTGCCTTAAGGCCCTGTAACACTTGGTGAATACTCGCTAGCGAGTACTCGTCAGCGAGTGTGGTGCTACATTAAGGGAGTACTCGCTGGCGAGCGCTTGTCATTTACTCGCTTCAAACTGCCAGCCATCTATTCCACGAATGGGGAATTTGCTTTTTTGAGCATTTGTGTACAGATGTCAATAAATATGAGCAGTGGCGGCTCGTGATATTTAGCGCTAGTGGTTCGTCTATGGAGGCGGCGCCCTCCCCTGCCTACTCCAAAGACGAGCCACTAGCGCTCAATATCACGAGCCGCCACAGAATATGAGATATGCGAAGATGATGGCTGCCTGCCGAAAGTCGAAGTTCTCATCAGTCATGTTGGATCTAGTCGATTATGTGATGGCACGCAAACTGTCAAAATGACACTTAGGAGGCCAAGGAAAGCCAAAACAGATATCTTCGATTCTGTTCAAATGATTTTTCCGAAGATCCACGAGCCATTCACTTCATATTTATTTTATCCCAACCTCTTCAGTCATGAAGTGGCTATAACCAATCTCCTACGAGTTTCACACCTGGCAAGGTAACGAAGGGATGAAATGAGCAATTCCTCTGGTTGGGTCTATCAGTACCGTTTTCTTCTTTGTTACCCTAGGAACCACCTTCTCTAAGAGTCTCTGGAAGGTTGCTTCGTTCATTCGAAGAAAGCCAGCGACGTGATTGGGAATATAGGTGGGGCAGTAAAAAATTTTGCGCCACCAGAGTAGATCATTTGAAGAGCCAGAGCATCGTCCAAATTCGTCCGTTGTGCCTCCCACTCTTCCTGATAATGTTACCCCAATGAGGGCAGCAGCGACACTGGCGTTGAACGGCAACTGATT
Source organism: Darwinula stevensoni (assembly GCA_905338385.1). Taxonomy (NCBI): domain Eukaryota; kingdom Metazoa; phylum Arthropoda; class Ostracoda; order Podocopida; family Darwinulidae; genus Darwinula; species Darwinula stevensoni. Next base: position 78,038 of record CAJPEV010000138.1, read on the forward strand.
TAGACGCATCCCGAACTCATACCAGACGCTTCGCGTTGACCTTTTCAACTCCTGTCATGGGAGGAGTGAGGCTCCATCTTGCCTCGAGGTTGCCTTTTGATTGGTTCTTGCTAGCGAGTATTTGCCTGAAGTTTGAAAAATTTCAAACTCGTAGCGAGTGCTAGCGAGTGGTAGCGACTGGTAATGTTACACAAAGCGAGTGGCCCTAGCGAGTATTCGCCTAGTGTAACAGGGCCTTTAGGCATACAATCACTACCACATCGATGAGACAAGTGTATACGGGCGCGTCTTTTTCTCCAGCCGCTAGCAGCCGCTAGCAGCTGCTAGCGAAAAAGACGCGTTGGCTAGGCATGACCACGTCATTGAATGACGTCACTCTTGGGCAAGCAGCCGGCAGCGGAACGTAGCGAACTATGGGAGCGCTGAGCAGCTCAGCCCTAACATGACGTCATGGGATGCTGGAGGCCTCAGCAGAGCTAGCTGAGCCGCTGAGAAAAAAGACACGCCCTATGTGTACAAGGAGAGTACCTTGAAAAGTAGGGCAAGTTTCATGAACCTAACTTGTATTGTGCATTTTATATGAAGTGCAGGTCGACCTTGAACGCCTCTCGTATATGAAGCTTTCCATCGATTCCTGTATAGCTGCTTGCGTGCGATCAACCCAAGAGGAGTTCCCTGACAGACAGAGTGGTATTATTAGAATGCATTATATATAGGAATGACCCCATCAGGAACGGTGTGTGTTTGTGTGTTTATGGGGAAGGGAGGGTTTTCTTTGCGAGGAACCCGATATAATGATCAGTGGTCTCTACCAGTGGCGGCTCGTGATATTTAGCGCTAGTGATTCGTCTATGGAGAGGGGGTAGGCAGGGGAGGGCTACACGGTTCAAAGGCTACACGGTTCACACAAAGACAAGCCGAGGAGTTCCAGGAGTTCACTTATGCCTATTAGGAAATGAGACTTACTTTTTCGTGTTTCTCGATATTCGCTAAGTTTCCCTCGGCAACTTTCCTCTCTTGAGATCAAGTTTTCTGTCATAATCCCTTTGCATGCTTACTCCCACTCTTCCATCGCACCTTTCAGCAGCTGCGAAATACACCCATTCAGACAGAAAATTAATCCAGTCAGATGGTAATTGGAAATTCTTCTGGATCTGGGTCATTTTTGAGCCAGAGAAAATTATTCATTGTTGCTGGTCCAGGCTATTCTCTTATCGGGATAATCACAACGCTTTGTTTTCGAGGCCAATTAAACTTGTCAACTTTGGAAATGCACCGAGGGATCCGAAACATTGGCCAATCTTGAAATTTTAATTTATTGAAGTCAAGATGGAAATTCTAAACATACTTCAAGTCTTTGTCCGTTTTTTTTTGGGATGAATCGACTGCGCAAAAAATGTTTAAAAAAAACTTCAGGCTGTTCAGAGGATGCGTGGAAGTAATTAAGAAAAAGGCTTTCATATTTTTTCTCTCTCATGACTCTGTTGAGACTCTCGCGCACGCATTAATGCATTAATGCGTGCGCGTACGAACACGTTTGGAGACGCGTTCGACTCATTTTCTGCACCGAGCAGTCTTATCGCTGTTTTATGTTGGTGCATTTTTTTCTTTGTGTTTTCTCAGTGACTTTTATTGTCACCCTGTTGCAGAACGAACTTCGATGGAGAGGAAGCGCATCTAGCTGAACGTCTTCGAGATCTTCTTCCCGAAAAGCAGGAGATGCTGGTGCTGAATTTATTCATCGGAATCGGATGGCGACGACTTCGCGGCGACCGATTCCATGGGTTTCGAACACTCGGAACGAGGAGTCGATGGAATGCTTCACCGATTTTTCGACCGACAAGTCTTTCTCGGGAAAATCGCCAAGTTGTCACAGCGGGAATAAGGTTACAGCCCAAAAGCTGCCGAAAATTGGCAAATGAGATTTTGGCGGTTCGACAGAAAAATCCTTCTCGAGATTCAGCAAAAAGAAGAAATGCAGCCGTTCCATGTGATCTCCAAGCCCCAGAAAACCGATTTGAACAAAGAAGACCGATTATTCCTGACCGATTCCGTCTCTCGATACGATGAAGTGGGCTTTCTTCGCCATTAGGAAATGCAACCATCAAAACGAGACCATTATGCGGAAGAGCCGAGCGACATCGAAGAACTCTTCCGAGTGAAGATTCCAGTGTGCATCTGATTATTCGTCTTCTTCACTGCAAAGCGAATGAAGTGGGAGATGAAGGAAAAAGGCGAATCTTTGGAACGGTGAGTAGTTTCGAGAAACTTCTCGAACGAAACGTGTTCCCCCACCTTGAGAACGACAAAAATGGTCATTGGAGAGACAACCTTCGTCCGTGACAAGGCACCCAGCATGAAGGCGAATGGAACTCAAAATCTCATCAGGAATCGGGGTTCTATTTTTGGGTGAGGATTTGTAACTCGCCTGATCTTAACCCGACGGAAAATTAGGATAAAATTGTGAAAGATCGAGTGGAAGAACGAATGCACCGTGAAGATGGGCTCAGACGTTATTCCGAATCCTCGCTTCTGAGCAATCTCACTGACGTCACTTCATGAACCGGAAGAGGACATTGAACTCTTAGAAAGTCTTCTTTTTTCAATGCCAAAACGTATTCAGGTGGTTCTGGCAACAGGTGGTGATCATACTGATTATTGAATTTATGTATTTTTCGTTTGATTGAATAAAAGAGTAAGAAACATCTATAACTTTGCCAAGAATCGACAAAATTATGTCAGTTTTGATTTACGAACGCAGATTTCTATTTTTATCGAACATGGAAAACTCGGACTTTATCCATTCGGGAACCTGCACTACGATCCGAGCACATCATTTCGTGTCACGCTGTACACGCATGTGCCCAGGACAATAATTATAACTTGTACTAGTAGTTTCTGATTCATACTCTTTCTGTCTCTCCTCGCGAGTCTTCCGCGAAGATTTTCCCAATCAAGCCATAAGCAAGAAAAATAATTAATCAAGTACTACTATGCCAACTAACCAGCCGTGTCCAAGACCTTCTTAGTTCTTGGAATTCCGTTCATGCGTGTCCATTTCAGGAGCGGGGCCCTTTTTTTTAATATCGCGAAGCCATTTGGCTTCCTAACTGCACGAAATGCAGTCGAAGTGACTACACTCTTAGAAAATTCCGAGCGTTTGGGGAGTAAAAAGTGAGAACACCGTGAGCTTTTCGAATTTACTCTCTTATTACTCACCAAATGCTCCTCATCGCTCGTATCGAAGTTTCACCGTGACATCAAGAAAAAGACCAGAAAGGTGCTGGGGAAAACATTCCATTCAGATCGTCGCGTTTGCGGCACTAACGGATATATGCGCGGAGGTTTGAGCGTTGCAATCATGCCTCTCGCAGTCCCATTTGGAATATCCATTCAAGGATGGCAGCACTTGTCGAATCGTTCGTTCTTTTTAAAGAATGCATCACGTTCTGGGCATTTGCCCGAAATGCTCAGTCCGCAGCAGTATTCCGTGTGCAAATGGCCAGACTGACAAGAGTTCATCTGTTTACAGAATTTTTACCGACTTTTTCTTTTCAGAATGACCCCCAAACCGTCGGGTGAAACCTTCTAAGTTCGGACTCTATCATGTACATCGTTACTAAACCAAGCATCGGTGAGCGATCCCCTGGAAACAGTTCGCAGCTTGGAAGAGCTGTTTTTAAGGGTGACCTCGCAAATGCTTTGTTTTATAACAATTTATTTTATGGTGTCCGAACTTAGGTACTGTCCAAACTATGACGGCGTTAACTCTATGCCCGCTGACTCGCAGCTCCACAAACCGTCCATAGGTTTAACGGTGTTTCTCTCCCAGTAATTACGTAGCTGGGAGGTAAAACCCAGCAAAGAAGTTGAAATACATAACGTGGATACAACGTTGTTACAACGTGGGTATGCTACCGGGGACTACACTCTTAGAAAAAGGGGAGCGATTTTTCTCAAAAAAGGGAGTAAAATAGCTAACTCCAGTTTCACCCCCCTTTCACTCTGGGAAAGGAGCGAAGTTGCTCCATCACCAAGGAGTAAAATTGCTCCCCTCCTCCGTGAGTAAAAACGCTCCCATCAGAAAGTGATAGAGATGTCATGCAAATACGAAAATTCTCATATATAATGTGTGTCGCTTTCGCTCTCGTACAGGCGATGACCTACCTCTGACAGTATTGGTTGCAGCACAGGTCAGAGGGTGGATCACCTCTTATAGATTCCGTGGAGCATCCGGGATATCAGTCCCTTATTACTTCAATTAATTGATATAGATGATTAAATGAAGTTCATGGACACCCTATTTATTCTAGATCTCCTATGCGGATAAAACCAAACGCGTTCCAAAAGTGTTCTCTATAGGAATATGAGCTTGTTTATGGCCTGGACTCCATCATTTTTTATCCACATATTCAAGACATATTCATGAAGTGTCCCTGTTTATTGATTCCTATAATGAGACTAGGCGAGACATAGGGAAAGGTACTAAACAATCCTGCGAGGGACGATTCCAGGGAAAGAGAGAAGGGAACTTTTGTGTACTGTGCGAAAAGCGAGACCCTTACCGCCATCTAGGGGCCTGGCGAAGTACTTCAAGGTGTTCACTTCAATACGAGCGNGATAGAAAATTTCTACGAGGAATGAGAGCGAAAAAACAGAATCCGAAAACGGAAATTTTCTCAGTTATGGCGCCATAGCGTCTCGATAACGGCAGTTACATGCATGTATTTATGTTTTCATTTAGCGCGATATCATCCAAGGAGAATGGCATGAATTTGAAGTTTCTGCGACCAATGGTTGGGGAGAAACACATTTTCAAAGAGATGCATGTAAATTGTGACCTTTGACCTGAAATCATGCGTGACCGCAGAGAGTCAGCAATCGGCTCCAAGGCCCTTTCTTGAGGTTCTTTACAACAATTATAAAGCGGAATTTCGATCCAGTGGGGTCGATTTTCATCTTCCCATAGTACCTTAAATCACGAAATCAGCGCAACATTGTATCATGCATAAGAAAAACAGAAGTTCCAGTCTCCGATATGACGGTTGAAGTAGCAAAAATTGAATTTGGCGTAATTTCGACCCAGTATCCGGCAACACTGTGCTACGTTACCAGAGCAAGTACCACAAGTCTAATTGAAATACAGCTGATTTCACTTTTCGTGGCGAAATGGTACATCGTAAACAACAAATAGGGCACTTTTCATCATTTACGAGTCAATACCTTTATAATGACTGATCTTTTTCCTCCAAAAACCGCTATAAATGGCAAAACAGGATGGAGAAAAAAATGTAGTTCGCATCTTACAAAAGCGAGATTCGATGTTCTCCACAACCCCACGGAAATAGAGCTTGAAACTCACTGGATCTTTTCTGTGTTGAAGGAGGAAGATGCATGCCAAATTTATTTCCTGTTGAAGTAGAGAAGAATATGAGGAGGTTGAATTTTGCTATGGGACGAGGGTTGAAGAAAGGTATTTGGCACTACCGCGCCTCTTGATGAAGATTTCATCGGGAAGAACTTGTAGCAATTAAGGATCCGAGCGTGAACCAATGCTCCACCCGCTAATTTGCGTCAATTATTCTTGTGGTTTTATATACTGTATTATACGGTATTATAGGGTAATACATTATAGGATTCCATTTCGTAATGAGTACACTCTTAGAAAATTCCGAGCGTTTGGGGAGTAAAAAGCGATCACACTGTGAGCATTTCGAATTTACTCTCTTATTACTCACCAAATGCTCCTCATCGCTCGTATTGAAGTGAACACCTTGAAGTACTTCGCCAGGCCCCTAGATGGCGGTAAGGGTCTCGCTTTTCGCACAGTACACAAAAGTTCCCTTCTCTCTTTCCCTGGAATCGTCCCTCGCAGGATTGTTTAGTACCTTTCCCTATGTCTCGCCTAGTCTCATTATAGGAATCAATAAACAGGGACACTTCATGAATATGTCTTGAATATGTGGATAAAAAATGATGGAGTCCAGGCCATAAACAAGCTCATATTCCTATAGAGAACACTTTTGGAACGCGTTTGGTTTTATCCGCATAGGAGATCTAGAATAAATAGGGTGTCCGTGAACTTCATTTAATCATCTATATCAATTAATTGAAGTAATAAGGGACTGATATCCCGGATGCTCCACGGAACCTATAAGAGGTGATCCACCCTCTGACCTGTGCTGCAATCAGTACTGTCAGAGGTAGGTCATCGCCTGTACGAGAGCCAAAGCGACACACATTTTATATGAGAATTTTCGTATTTGCATGACATCTCAATCACTTTCTGATGAGAGCGTTTTTACTCACGGAGGAGGGGAGCAATTTTACTCCTTGGTGATGGANTTTTACTCACGGAGGAGGGGAGCAATTTTACTCCTTGGTGATGGAGCAACTTCGCTCCTTTCCCAGAGTGAAAGGGGGGTGAAACTGGAGTTAGCTATTTTACTCCCTTTTTTGAGAAAAATCGCTCCCCTTTTTCTAAGAGTGTAGTCCCCGGTAGCATACCCACGTTGTAACAACGTTGTATCCACGTTATGTATTTCAACTTCTTTGCTGGGTTTTACCTCCCAGCTACGTAATTACTGGGAGAGAAACACCGTTAAACCTATGGACGGTTTGTGGAGCTGCGAGTCAGCGGGCATAGAGTTAACGCCGTCATAGTTTGGACAGTACCTAAGTTCGGACACCATAAAATAAATTGTTATAAAACAAAGCATTTGCGAGGTCACCCTTAAAAACAGCTCTTCCAAGCTGCGAACTGTTTCCAGGGGATCGCTCACCGATGCTTGGTTTAGTAACGATGTACATGATAGAGTCCGAACTTAGAAGGTTTCACCCGACGGTTTGGGGGTCATTCTGAAAAGAAAAAGTCGGTAAAAATTCTGTAAACAGATGAACTCTTGTCAGTCTGGCCATTTGCACACGGAATACTGCTGCGGACTGAGCATTTCGGGCAAATGCCCAGAACGTGATGCATTCTTTAAAAAGAACGAACGATTCGACAAGTGCTGCCATCCTTGAATGGATATTCCAAATGGGACTGCGAGAGGCATGATTGCAACGCTCAAACCTCCGCGCATATATCCGTTAGTGCCGCAAACGCGACGATCTGAATGGAATGTTTTCCCCAGCACCTTTCTGGTCTTTTTCTTGATGTCACGGTGAAACTTCGATTTATCATGCAACTTAAAAGTGATCGATACATATCGGGTAAAGTGGCCGCATGCATTTGGGAGATCATGGCCTCCCAGAAAATTTCCTCTAAATCATATTCAGACTCTTAGAAAATTTAAACTCGAGAAGAAAGAGCGTGAAAGAGCGTGAGCCCTTTTTCGAATTACTTGTTAGAGATAGATATTTCAGTGGCTAAGCTACTTCAAAACCACATGGAATTCCCAAAAGAACTCTCGATCTTCATGAGGCTACAAGTACACGACAAGATGGTGGAGATGTTGAATTTCACTTGGCAGAAAGTCGTCTGAGCCAGGAAACGAATATGGTCAATGTGATTGTAAAAAAGTGATATGGTCGCAGGCGATCCAATCTGACCCAATCTAATTGTGACCCAATATTTTGCATTGTATTAGGTAATAAATAACGAAGGAATTAAGCCCAAAGAGGCAATAGGACCTGGTTCCTTTTGAGTAACAGAAATGGTTGCCCTTCAGGGAGGAGGGAAGGGGAAGAGGGAGGCGGGGAAAGGGGAGAGGAGGCGGGAATGGGGAGAGGGAGAGGGAGGGGGAGGGGGAGGGCGAAGAAGCCGACAGAGATATTTTATTTTCCCATTTTGCGCTAGGGTTTCTAAACTCCCAGAAAGTGAGGCGTGGTTGGAGGCAGCAAAGGGGACAAGGAACTCTCCCTTCCCCCTTAATATATTTTTTTATGAATATGGAGATAGGATGAGGATCCTCCTGCTGACTGATTTATTTTTATGGGCATCCGAGCATATACGAGGGGTACTACACTCTTAGAAAATTCCGAGCGTTTGGGGAGTAAAAAGTGAGCATACCGTGAGCTCTTCGAATTTACTCTCTCATTACTCACCAAATGCTCCCTCATCGCTCGTATTGAAGTGAACACCTTGAAGTTCTTTTCCAGGCCACTAGATGGAGGTAAGGGTCTCGCTTTTCGCACAGTACACAAAAGTTCCCTTCTCTCTTTCCCTGGAATCGTCCCTCGCAGGATTGTTTAGTAGCTTGCCATACGTCTCGCCTAGTCTCATTATAGGAATCGATAAATATGGACACTTCATAATTTGTTATCCACATATTCAAGACATATTATTTGAGTCCATACCATAAACAAGCTCATATTCCTATTGAGAACCCTCTTGGAACGCATATGATTTTATCCGCATAGGAGATCTAGAATATATAAATAGGGTCCGCGAGTCTTCATTCAATCAGACTTCAAAGAAATGAGGTAAGAAGGGATTGGTATCCCGGATACTACACAGAGCCTATAAGAGGTGGTCCAATCTCTGACGTGTACTGTAATCGGTACAGTCAGAGGGAAATCAACGCCTACGCGAGAGCGAAAGCGACACACAATATATGAGAATTTTCTTATTTGCATGACATCTCCATCACTTTCTGAGGGGAGCGTTTTTACTCACAGAGGAAGAGAGCAATTTTGCTCCTTGGTGATGGAGTAAATTCGCTCCTTTCCCAGAGTGAAAGGGGGGTGAAACTGGAGTTAGCTATTTTACTCTCTTTTTTGAGAAAAATTGCTCCCCTTTTTCTAAGAGTGTAGGAACTCGGGCGTTACTCTTTCGTTGTATGCGGTGCTTGTAGGACCCAAGTTGCCATATTGCAACTAGTTTTAGAGGCCTACAAGTAAGGCCGAATGGTTTACCCTTGAGAGTATGGTGGCGGGTCACAAAGGAGGTTAGGGAACTCCAGCATATAACCGTCGCATATAACCGTCCCTAAGTAGTCCGGTCAGTTGAGAAGTACTAGTTGCATGTTAATGTCATGCTTACTCTTCTGCATACAATTTGGCGCAAGTACAACTGCGTCTGCGAAAACCAGTAACAACCAACCACGAATGCACTGTGCTGCCGCTGCGGAAGACGTGCGGACGAAGGCGACAAAAAAAAAACAGATTTGGATATGGAGTCGGAGCTGTGGTCACACCCCTTACGAAACTCTGCGAACCACTCAAAGCACCATCTCGTTGAACATTCTTTATCTGCAGTGGCCTATTGCAGGCGTTCAAGACTGACCTGCCGAGTCCACTTTTGAAGTTAGTTAAAATCATCGCTCGGGAATGTCCACGTGCCAAATTCATCATGAATTTAAAGAATCCCTGAACACGAGAAGTAGTAACAATTATGAAACTGGCTCAAGGCAACAATGAATGAAAGTTTTTCCACTGGCTAATATTGATAGTCCAAACTTGGAGGAAAATTCTCGGGCTGGGAGGAGGCTTCAGAAGGCCACATCCGGAAACTTTCAGAGTGACTCCTCGTATGCCATGGGAGTAGTTTTTGCACCTAATGGCGTTGGCAGGGGGCCAGGGCTGATAGATCCTGTTCCCAGACACTATTCAGATCTCTTTCATCACATTCATGCTAATGAATTCACANGTTTTGGGCGTCCTTCTGGCTGCTGATTGTGGCGGTCAAAATTTCCACTGCGAAATTTTTCATACCACCTCTGGACTGTCCTCAGAGACAGATCTTGAATCCTACAAATCGTTTTCAGATCATGGAGGCACTCGGAAGCACTTTTTTTTTATAGAGGAAGTTGTATAAGATGAACGCGCGGACTTCTTCCTTTGAGAAGTCCGGAAAAGCTGGCAGGTCAGCTTCTCTTTTTCGTTTCCTGCGCCCTTCCATTTTTTCCAATAAATTTGAAAAAGATATGGTAACCTCATGAATGATTGTACATCACGGAGGAAAGAGAGCAATCGGCTCGGCCTAAAGCAACCTGACAAACGACAGCCCTAGCCTAGTGCCCCTCGTATTGTTCACGGGTTAAAGAAGAAAGATACAGTCAGAGGATTAAACGCTCTCATCGCTTGACTTCTTCGTAGGAATGATGCTGGAACCACGTGTAATCGATGCACTTGAGAAGTTTCTGATTAAACCTCGGGGGAAAAAAATAGCGACACGTCAGGATCCTCTTCGTTTCAAAGTTCGAGTGCAAAGTTCAAGACTTGGAGAGGGACGTGAAGAGGCATCCGTGTGCGCTTCGAGATGCCGAGTGCATGTGGAGAGGTCATCCGATTCCCTCTCTGGCGATGCGAAGATAAGGCCGGTACGACACGAGACAAGTGTTTCCCGCATCTTCAACGGGGGGATTGCAGATCATCACAGGGGTCGAAAGGTTCGTTTTCTTTCTAACTTCATCACCTGCCTGTAAACACGGCAGACACCTAGCAAAATATGAATCGAGTCCTAGATTCGTTTTACCATTGTTGAAAAAAGACAAAGGAAAAGAAGAAAAATGCTTATGAATATGACTCACTGGATAGGAACCGACTTTTTGAGTTTTTAAATTTTGTTTTCAGATTTTTCTACAGTGTTCTTCGGTGATATCATTCAACCAGTTTGGTTTCAATTACAACTTATCTCTAGTTTCAGTTCTCGGGTTAACTGAAACTGTATACAAAATATAATTTAACTGGCCACGTGAATTTACTTTTCTAGTTTACGTTCCGAGTTGGCTGAAAAACAAACCATCGTAAAACTGTTCTCGTTCCTGTTTCAAGTAACTGAAACTGAAAGATTAGGAGGTGACAAGATGAGAACTCAAGTTCTCCTCGTGCGCTCAAGCGACTGTAACTAAATGTAACAGGATTCTAGGCACAATCTGACGTTCCATAGCCAGCCTCGCTCGTTATTCTTCCGTTGTATGCGGCACTGGTAAGACCCCATTTGGAATATTGCGTTCAGTTTTGAAAACCTACAAATAAATGTGAACTAACGGCGTTGAGAGGATCCAGAAGCGGGCCCAGAGAATGATCAAGGAGGTAAGGGAAAAACATATGAGAACCGTTTAGAAATTTAGAAGTGTCGAGACTGTACTCGCTTGAGAGACGAGGGGGACCTCATTCAGGCATCACTAGCAGGAGGGTCCACGAATATCGTGGGCACTCTAGATAGTTGGCACCTTCGGATCGGGAATCCAGCTCAAGACATGAAATACAGTACAGGGTGACCCAAAAGTCTGGACGCATAGGCGAAAATGTAGTAATTTTATTCAATAACATTTTCAACATGGCGCCCATCATTAGCGATGCAAAGTACCACCCCTCACGTCCACTCAGCAGTACCAATTCAATACGTTCTTCTTTCAACAAACTCATATTCAATCTGGGGAAAAAACAGAATATTAGTAATATTACCTGTGTCCAGACTTTTGGGTCACCCTGTAGAATGATCAGAAGGGTATACACGTATAAAGGGTCTGGATTCATTTGAGTATTTTTCACGAAGTCTCGGTTCACCTATTGTGTTTTAACTCGTCGTGTTATATTGAATTCTAAGACATTCTGCACGTTTTAGACAATTTTTAAGCGTTTACAGGCATTTCGAGACATTGTGGACATAATTGGAAATTTTAAATTAAATTTAAAATTAATTAACTTTGTGATAATTTGAAAATTTTCGGCAAACCTCCACTTCTTGTAGAGTCGATTGACACCTGGCTGACCTCTCTGTCACGTACAGTTCTCTGAGAATGAGCGTGACAGGTGTGTATTATAGATATAGATTCTCTGGGAGTAAGCGTGACAGGTGCGTATTATATATATAGATTAAGGGAATCGATGACGTAGAGCATGGTAGGTTTTTCGAGTTCGATGGCAGCAACAGAGCGAGAGGGAACCAACTTAAGCTGCGTAAACGCCAGGGGAGGAGTAGGTTGCAACAGGACTTTCTTGCTAGTAGGGTAATGAACGCCTGAATTGCTTCGAGTGATTTACAGAATGGCCGGAAAGTCCCTTTACCTTATGTTATAGTACTTCTAGATGCATTTTTCATTATTGCAGGGTATGGATAATGTTTGATATTAGTCGATTCGACACGGAAGAACGTATCGTTGCTGGTACGTGGGTGCACGAACGTCGTAGTACTAGGGACACGATAGATATCATCAAGAATGAGTTCCAAGAAAGGGTTGTCCCCTTACCCCTAGTATCCTAGGGGTAAAGGGACTTCCCGGCCGCCCTGTACAGAAGTGGTTGCCCGCGCCGTGACTAACTTTAAGAAGAGGTTAGATACCTTCATGAACAAAGCAAAAAAGGGAGCGATGTGGATGTAAGTGACCAGACTTTTTGTGGAAATGCTTCCACAAAATATTTATCTGTGAGAGAGGTAAGCCTATCTCACGATACACGAACGCTTGAGCTCGGCACGGGATGTCCTAATGGGCATAATTCCCTCTCGACGTCCCTAGCCGAACCTTGAACCTTGAAACCAAACTGAAGATCGACCGAAAGAACGGAAAGAACTTTCTTTTTTTGTCAAAAGAACGGAGCCGTTTGGGATCCCATTCGCAAAGGCTGCGACTGGAACTGACCGATCGTCAACTGGAAACCGGTATCAAAGGTTGCTGGTTTCAGTTCATCGAAAAATCCCGAGTTTAGATGCCGATAACCTCCAGTTAACTTCAGTCGACGGGGATTCGGTAAACCGTAGTTCATCTTCAGTTTTGAAGCCTCCCGTTAACTGGAGATAAACCGAAACTGAAACCATAATGAGACGGAACGAGATGAAACGAGAGATAGACTCGGGCCTTGGAAGCATGCTCGCTGGATCGCTGCCACGGATTCGCTCCACCTCACGAGTCAAGAGCCCAGATGACACGCGTCGAGTGGAGGGATGGGGGAGGGGGGAGGAGGGAGGGGGAGGGGAGGGGAGTTTCTCGTCTACGTCACGAGACGCTCTTTCGGCGAAGGTCAAGGAAGCTTCAAGTACTTTCACATCGTTTTCTTCTCGTAGAAATTTCTACATGATTCCAGGCAAGTCGAAAGCGAAGTGCCGGACTCACGACGAAGTGCGAGAGCGACCTTCACGTTTTTGGCGAGAGAGAGTCCATCTACTGCCAAGGTATTCCCTTGTTACTTTGTTTTCCTTTCTTTTGTCTCGTCCAGAAGACACGTAGCCTTTCGTCGAGGCCATCTACAGAAGGAATGGCAGCTACGCGTTCACTTAAAACATTTCACCCATTCACGACCCGACGAGTAAATAAATCCTTTCGCAACTCGAATGTTATTCGGTGCTTACCTAACTCGAACCGGTTTCGGCTCTCGTATGCCGTCTGAACTAGGAAAAACCTTTCACATTCCACGCTATGAAAGCCTTTCCCAATCTTAGCGGCCTGGATGAGGTCCCCCATGATGAACAGTCACTCCAACAAATGTAATCCGAATGTATAAAAACGCCTCGGTATGATGAAAGTCCCCGCATCTTTCTTGTAACAATGAAAGTCAACCTCTGAAAGCTCTTCGGCGTGATTAAATCCCCTCAATCGCAGGTCTGTAAAATCGAATATGATGCTCAGGATGCGGCGAATGCCGTGTACAACGAAAGCACGAGGCGCCATCTCTCATTGATGACGGAACGTTAGGCGGAGCCGAAGATGCTGTCACATTTCTGACGCAGGTCGTCAGCGCGTGTTATAGAACTTCGGTTCTTCGATTGTCGATGGCACTGAAATCCTTCTCCCCGTTTCCCTCGAGCCCATCTTTGTGGAACCCAATCGGTGACCTATCGGAATGATATCGGCATACGAACAGAATTTTAAATTGACTCTTGTTGAACTTGAAGAATTCCACATTTCCTGAAGCTTTAAGTGCCTCTCGGTTCCCTGTTCGCCATTCCTTCCCCGTTCGTCCCCGTTCGTCCCCGTTCCTCTCTCCCTTTCCTCCACTTTCCTTCTCCCTCGTTCCTCCTTCCCCTTGCCCCCCCCCCCTCGAACATAGGAGAAGCTATTTTTGTGTCGTTGGCAGATACACTTATAGTCGGAGCCCTGGAAACTCCACCCGTGGCTCCAACACTTTTAATTTAAAAGTATTTTTTGGTCTCTTCCCTCCAATCAGTTACTTATCCGATCGATTCGCATGCTTCGAATCTCGTGTGCTTCCGATTCGATCCACAATCTCTCGTCGGGAAATGTATGGAAAGATTCAGCAGTCCAGATAGACAACGTCGACGTGCTTTCCCTTTTCCGTCGTATCCATTGCTCGTAACAGACACTCGAGATCGTAAAATTGTTGGATATAAGAGAGGCAAGAGCCGGGCCTCTTCGAAACCATCCTCACCTTCCCGGATCGGCGAGTTCCTTTTCACGAATCTTAATGAGAATGCCACTAATGAGGTACTTTCCATCGCTGAGCCTAACCTCGGTCGGCTCGCTTAAGAATTCGAACCGAGCATATGGGAACTCGTGTTTGGTGGAATTCTACACGAGCCGAGTTGAAGGGGGCCTGATATTTCTTGTAACATGCCAGAATATGAGTGGTGGAGACGTTCAGGATGTATCAGTCCTTATTCCCTTCGCGAAGGCCATCACAGGGGGACGTTAAGACACCGACACACCACTCTTCAAGCAGTTTCAAAAGTTTTCGTTACCCGGGTCGACCCAGGTTGCCAACCCAGTCTCGATCGAACGAGTTTTTCCTTTCTGAGTCAAGAATCCGTTCCCAATCGAAAATGCCTGTTATCCCTCGTGCTCGAGAAAAGCACGACATGATGCTCGTACGAGCAAGAGAGAATGCTTTCCGCGATCTCCTGAAAACTGACCAACCCATGATACACCGGATTTCATTCATATTCCATCCTCGTTCTCCCAGGTGCTGGTAAAATTAAGCCGTCGATCAGATATAAGAAGCAGAAAAGGGTTACGCATAGGTGCACGGGTCACCGAGTGGAGTTCGAGAATATCGGATTGCCACGAAGTCATCGAAAAGGGAAATAAGGTCGGCAGAAACGGTCGTTACCGCTATCGACTCTAAAAAGGGGGCGAGAGGAGCTTCTCTCGCCCTCTTTTTAGCGTCGATACCATCGAGAGCTAGCCCTCGATGCTAAGAATAGCTACCGATGCAAGTTATCTACACTAAGAATGATCCCACGGCTTCTTATCGACATGCGAACGGCAGGAGTAAACATCCCGTCGGATCCTCAAAGGACGACGAGGAATAAATCGCGAATAATGGAGGCACGGCTGGGATGCCGAATTAATTTTTTGCTTCCGTGTTTACGAAGGAATCCAATGGCGTACCGGCAAGGGTGAAGACCACCTCTGTTTGCGAAGCGGAAGTTGTCGTCCGAGACGACTAGTAGGATGGAGAAGCTAGCAACAAGAGCGGCAATCGACCCCGATCAGATTCTGGCGGATGTCACTAAGGAACGAGGTCGAGTTTCTACGCCTTTTAGAATCATATTCGAGAACGGCATTTTGTGTGAAATGCCTCCGGTCCTGATAAAATGGGAATGAGATGAATTTGTGAAATGACAGGCCCGTGAGCCTCACGAGCATTCCGAGGAAGGCCAGGGACGGCATGAACAAGGCATGAACGGCATGAACGGTAAGGAAAGGACGGCATGAACATGATCATGTAATTCTTGCAAGGAATCTCACTCGTTCGGGAACTTCAAGACGTCGAGAGGAGGTGACGAAATTTTCTAAACTTCCCCCGATTTTACGACCGGGTGACGGATCAAAGGGGTAAAGCGAATCCGGAGGACACCGTCTACTTAGAATTCTCTGGAGTTTTCGATACCGTTCCTCACAAGTGGTTACGGGCTTAATTTGAGGCACACGGGATTCCAGGAAGGGCGAGCAACTGCATGAGAATTCAACTGGTCGGGGGTCAGCATTTGCTGAGAGTTTGCTAGTCTTCAAGACTAGCAAACGAAAGCGAACTAGCGGCACTGGAAAGGATTCAGAGGCGGGCCATGAAAATGAGATGAGAAGTACGAGGACTTTCATACTAGAGACGTTTAGAATCATCCAGACATGCATACATCGTTCAGGGAATCGATAGCATAAAGCGTGTAAACCGTTTCCTATTTGGTTGTGGCAGCAAAACGAAGGGAACCGATTGAAGTTGCGTAAACATCGAGTGTAAACAGGTCTCGACTTCTTTACTTTTATCAGATCAGTGATGCGGGCCGCGGAGACCTTTTTTTGCGGCCCCTTGGATGCCTCTGGTCTCCAAGATCCATATTTATATGCGGCCTATTTCGTCTCATGTTAGAGGGCCTGCGGCCCTCGAACCCCTCGAACATGAGCCGAAATCTCGATTTGGCCCTCTAGGGGGAAAAGGTTGTGCACCACTGTTTTAGAGCAATGAATTCGTGGAATGCATTATTGGATGATGTAGTCCCTACCCCGTTCCGTGACTAGCTTTAAGAAGTTAGATGCCTCTGCGGACAAAACAAAGAAAAGAAAAAAGTGTTCAATTAAAAAGGAGAAATGTATTTCTCCGTTTACATAAAAAAATTACAAATTGCGAAAATACATTTTCATCCTTCCAGCAGTTAATATGATCCATATAAGGTTAATTCTCAAAGGGGGGGGGGGGGGGGGGGGGGGGGGGGAAGGCGAGTATTTCCATTCTCTACCTCGTAACACATAGCACCGTGATGCCAGCCTTCTACCAGAGAAATAACAATGAAATCAGGAGAAATAGTTCTTGCACACCTGGATCCGACTAGTCATCGTTTAAATATCTACTAGGTTGTAACGAAAGTTTTTGTGCATACAAACAACGCAACAGTCCGCGAAGCACGATTTTTTTCGTCACACATTCTGAACGCTGTAATTTTTTTATTATAAATTTAGCGATTTGTAAAAAAAAAGCAACATATATTTATACGCGGCATAAAACGCGTTTTCGTTCAGAATGTGTGACGAAAAAATAGTGCTTCGCGGACTGTTGCGTTGTTTGTATGCACAAAAACTTTCGTTACAACCTAGTATTTACTGCGCCAAGGCAATAGCATGGCTGGCCGTGAAGCAAGAAAACAGTGAAATGATGGAATTCAACATAAGAACTCATCAATCGTGAGTTAGCCGAATGGCAAAAACGAGAGACGTGAACTACAGTATTGCATTGTTCCAGGCCGAGAGGGGGAGTCCTCATTCCCCTTGGCATGCTTGCAGGTCCATGCCACTTGTGCTGTATAGAGTACATAACCAATCTGCATTTTGAGAATTAGCCTTATATGGATCATATTAACTGCTGGAAGGATGAAAATGTATTTTCGCAATTTGTAATTTTTTTATGTAAACGGAGAAATACATTTCTCCTTTTTAATTGAACACTTTTTTTTTTAAACATGGGCTTACTTACAAAGCGGTGTTACCCCAAGGTCACAACCGGCTGTAAAATTTCCACACACATCCTCATGATAATATGGAAGACTTCAGAGAAACGATCGAAGATCTTAAAATAAAATCTATAGATAGACATCCGAGTGAGTAGGTGCCCAGAAATAAACTGAGACATCTCGCCCTCTTGGACCGCTTCCAAATAAGTCTTGAAATGTGTGGTGACTGGAAAATGTAAATCCACGATCGAATCTTCCATGGGAGAGTTTAAGCTGGCCAATTGCGGAACCGTGATGTTATGAGAGTTCCGATGTGACGCTAGAACTCTCTCAACCTCCTTAGTCCCGAGCTTTTCTCAGCGTAAAACATTCTTTTTCTAAATTTGGCGGTACCACATCGAACTTGAACTCCAGGATATGATTCCTAGTGGTTCGTCTGCTTTGCTTCTTTTGTCTACACATATTGAGACCAGGACTTTCCTCTCCGGTGAATATACAGTATATTGAATAATATACAGAGTGGTCATGAAGTCCTAATCTATTTTGTTGAAAATCTCAACATTCTTCCAGAAATGCATAATGTGCGCATCATATTGTGAATAATGAACTAAATAAAACTGGTAATAGTAAATTAAAAATCAGTTATTAACATTTTTTTTTACCGATGTTTCACATGATCACCTCAAATCGATTCATAACTGCAATCGATGTGCTGTTTCCCTTAACATTCAGGATGTTCAGCATGTCAGGGGTTACAGCGTTAACAGCAGCATAGATATGATCTTTTAAATCTTCAACGTTGAGAACCTTTGTGCCGTAAACCTTTGACATAATGTACCCCTTGCAAAAATCCATTTCAGGCTATCCTGAAGCAAACATTCTGTTTGATCATCGGCCAATCCAACGTTTCGAGAACTTCTCATTAGATAATCTCGCACAATGTTCGCGAAATGAAATTTGGGCTTCAAGATCCCCTGACCTAACCCCTTTTGACTTTGTTGCATGGGGAGTGGGATCCCCCTGCTCAGTTGCATGGAACGGGGTGGGAAAAACTACATTGTCTGCACGCATTATCGCCCAGAGTGATAGACGAGCTCTTTTACGAATGCCTCGTAATGCCTAGGTGACTCTAATCACAGCAACTTAAGCAGCAAAGGACTGATTCTCCATGAGGAACCCTGTGGGACTGTTTGATGGGACTTGTCTTTTTGAGGCAATTGTGCACAAACCACCTCATTTGTGCTCAGTCTGCGGCAGATCACCTTGTGCAGAGGCCCTTTCATGCTAAAATACTCTGGTAACTTTTGGATGAGATGGTTTCAGTTCACTTAGTCAAATGCCTTTTTGTAGCCAAAAACACTGAGGATGGTGATTAACCTTTCTTGGAGAGATGATGTCATTGTTCAGCACATCGATGGCATCTCAGGTGGATCTGTTCCGTCTCAAGTCATACTCCTCATCTGGTAGGATGTTTTGAATGTGGTTGGTGATTCGTTTGACGGCAAATTTTTGTGAGTATTTTCTATAGGTTTCTTCAGAAGAGCAATTATCACTTAACTATTCACGTGTTTCAAGGCTCTTTTCCCCTGACACCATTAGTTGCCGGGTCGTCCCGTCTCGTACGACCTGACCTACCTCTAGACAGCTGTTTTAGGATACAGTCCATACACCAGCGATACTCGTTGGTGATTCGTTCGTATGCTCATAAACAATGTAGTCTGAACCAGTGGCTTTCTTGTTCGGTGCGGGGAGGTCGGCAGAAGAGACTTGATCGGTGAAGGGCAGGTAATACCCCATCCCAACATCGACTTGTATGACATGATATTGCTAAAGTTTAAAATCAAGTTATCTGGAGCAAATAAATAAGTGATGGATTCATTTTTCGAGGTTCATCAGACTACTGCTGAATTTTTTCCCCATTTGGCATGCTTGCAGGGATCCTTTTCGGCCTCCACAAGCCTCTTTTCAGGCCTTCTTCATCACATTTCCTCTTGCAGGTGGTCAGCTTCTTGAATCGTTTCCTCCTCACTGTGTACAGCTCTTCTGGGTTCGTGACGCCGGTATGAAGCCCTTCCTTCACTTTTTGGTCATTCCATGGTTTCCACATCCTACGTCTAGACTTCACAACTGGCACTGCATTGGGAACCAACTTTTTCTAGTATAGGAATGCATCAAAGACGTTGTAGCTCTTGTAGCAAAGCAGGCGGGTTGCTGTAAGGACGACGCCATAGATTTTTGCTTCCCCATCGTGTCTTTCATCGCAGACAAACAGACAACTTCCATTTCAGAGAGACCGGCATACGGGTGTAGATGGACGATGAAATGATCGTTGCTCCGTCATCTTAAGGCAATTTCGCCATTTTCCCGTTTGCATCCCCATGCGCCAACGTGTGCGTTCGTTTGCAAGCTCCTTTTTGAAGGCAACAGCACCCATTTGCTAAGGTGGAAACGTAATGCGTAACATAAGAAGGAGAAATGAATGCATTGGACATCAGGAAATGAATAGAACCCATTCGGAAAAGAAGCGCCTCGCTTCCTCTTCACTTTCGTACCATATGAGCACCATATGAGGCTTGTATCTCACTTTACATCTCTTGCGTGTGATTTAGTGACGCGTTCGACATGCGTATCTGCATGCGTCTGCATACGTTCGAAAGAAAAGGAACACGCGTGTGCATGCACGTTTAAATGGATACGCAAGCGGAAACGCCAGGTTCAGATTTATTATTGGTTTCTGTCGAATTCCCAACGGTTTTCTAAATACCATTGCATACTTTCTTTTGTTCCTTGGTACATTAAATGGATGCATTTAAGCTTAGGTGCATTACTTTCTACCGCAAATGCCTAACGTCTCCAAATACAAGTGCATTGCCGCGTGTGGACGCAGCGCATGAAGAATGAGATGGCTCCAAGCCTGAAATATCTGGAGTAACAACTGTTGGCCTTTCTTCGACAAAAACCTCTGATGCATTACAAAACGCAGCAGTGCGTTGAACGGAATGTTTCATGCTATCGGGAGCAAATACAGAAATTTGTTTCGAGAGGGCTTGGTGATTTTTTCAAGAGGATGGGCCTGAGATCCCCCTACCCACTTCCCCTGGATCCTGGAAATTCTTTCCTTGCGATTATTCATATGAGAGCCTGCTGAAAGATTAAAGAGGGATCTTTATGATAACCGTACGCATGGGAAATGACTTCTGACTCGGAGCAATTAGAATCGGGAGTGAGCGAGTTGGCGGCTGTCGCAATGAGTGAGAAGAAACATGCTTCCTCCCTGACAGAGTGAAGTTTCTGCATCGACACAGATGTGAGGGTAAGCGTGTGAATCCTCCATGAAGAACATGTAGCCATACGTATGCGGCCGTGAAGGAAAGGCGTCATCTCATCTTCCCCCTTCCCGTTCAGGAAGGCGACGACATCGACTGGTAGATTTTTCTTCTTCGCTTAAAAATTAACTTATTTTTAACGTAAAAAAAATAATCGAGAAATAAATTAGGAAGTTCTCGCTACGGTATATACCGCGTATATTTTTCAATCGACAGGATTGCAGAGATATTTTATTATTTCCCGCGGTCCTTCGTGATTTGCTTGTCAAATGACTACCTTTCTCCATCGAAAGTAAGGTTAGTTGCGAGAAGGTATAAAGCTGAAATAAAAGGCAATCATTTTTTCTGCGTCGTCTCCTGATGTCCCGGGAACAGGTGAATCCGTGAGAATTTAGGTCTTCCTCTCGTCTTCTATACCGTCATTTCTAGGAGCCTTGAATCCACTCCATTTACTCAAAAGCACACTCCATGACATACTCTAGGACAGTGGTGCACAACCTTTTCCCCCTAGAGGGCCAAATTGAGATTTCGGCTCATGTTCGAGGGGTTCGAGAGCCGCAGGCCCTCTAACATGAGACGAAATAGGCCACATATAAATATGGGTCTTTAGAGACCAGAGGCATCCAAGGGGCCGCAAAAAAGGTCTTCGCGGGCCGCAGGTTGTGCATCACTGCTCTAGGAAAGCCCAAATTCCCTCCTACGATCCAGCTCACGGCGAAAATCTTATTACTGAAGCTCCGCATCGCAACGATGGAGGTTGAGAATGTGAGAGTATTCTTGTTTTCAAGGTGATAAAAACTAGGTCCTCCCCCCCTTTGGTGAAAGTTCTTGGAAAGGGCTCGCCCAGCTTGTTTTTCTCGTTGAAGATGCCTCTCTTTAGGCATTCACCCATTCGCGCATTAAACCATGGTATGTATGGCGTCTAGGTAGATAGAATCTCAAATCCACATAAAATCTTATTGACCTGGTGCATCTACTTCCTCATGAGAAATTCATGCTCATGATAACATGCTGTTATATGCGTCAAGACGCAAAAAGTTTCTTTTGTCTTCAAATCATATCTAAAATATGGCTTTCCATGAGCATGGCCGACCTCTTTCAGCTGCTTTTCTATCTTCTTCATCGGGTCATATTTTCTAACATTGCATTTCTGCCTCTTTCTCCCATCCTTTTCTCGAATATAGCTCGAATATTTAATGTCTCAAAGCCCGAATAAACATTACATTTTCACTTTTCGACCGGGGAAATTATTTTTTATTGGTCTTACATTAAACTTTAGGATACGACCTTTTAAATTTCCCACCGACCCTTTCCATTAGTCTCTCTTTGCAGTGACTTACTTCAAAATGTGCGATTTCATTGAATGGTTTGGTCCTTCCCGCTAACGCAGAAATAAACCAGATATTTTGGAAGCGAAGAACGGAAAAATCACATGTAAGTCAACCGATTATATCCTCCTGGTGCACATTCGGACCGCCTTAAAGGCTAACGTAATGGTAGCAGTACTGTCCTAAGAAACTTTTCCGTAAGTTGTCATGACTTCGTTTCTTTCAGTGAGCACATTCATAATTGGATTGAGAGTACTTTTGGTTATGTCATCTTGCCTCTTATGCTACTCATTATTAACTTCAAGCCTGAAGGCTCCATTGACTCTGTCGATATCCTTCAGTGAAATGCTGTTCCCTCAGAGAAGTTAATATTTGGAATGGAATGGAAGTGAAAGCATGGGAATATATGGAATAGAAAGGAGCGTTCAGTGCACACCTCCAAAACCCTTCAGGGGAGAGGTGAAAAATAGGGAGTACGTGAGTTAGGCCACGGGGCACGTTATCGTGGATGAGGCAGAGGGGGGGGGGGGGGGGGAGGGGGCGTCCACAAGGAAAACAGGTTCTGATAGGGATCAGGGTTCGTCACTTCTGACACGTTTTCGTCGGTGCAGACCAAGACTGAATGTATTTGGATGAGAAGGAAACAGTGACTGACTCAGACTCGTGTCTCTCTGCGACGCTACCGCTGCTCCATCTCGAGTTATCAGTCATTTGAAAGAACGGCGCTATCTCGCACGGGCTCAGTCTCTTCCTGCCAGCGTCATCTGCTTCATCTATTCCTGCTTTGCTCTCTGTCTTCGCCATAATGTATATTCAAGCTCCACCATTCATCCAAGGCTGTAAGGTAAGTGAGGAGGAATCTCGTTGCAATGGATTTAGTTACAGGAAAACTTGGTCTTCCAGTTTGAACCACTAGAAATTTTATGCTTGCTTGATTTCTCCAGTTCGTGACTCGTTCAGGAAAAAGGGTGTTATTAGGAAGTCTCATTCCACTTCGTTTAGTGAACTCCGTGCACCCCCTCCCCATCTCGGGTGCAGACTCGATTTCATCAAATTTTTTTTTTTACACCACTCTTTGACGATATAGAATTGAAGTGGTGAGATGAAATTGGCCAATCGAACCTTTTTTTAGGGCTGTTTTTGAGGATAGTCATGGTGCACCTAATTCCAAGGAGCGTTTGAGAGACGATGTGAGGATCGCTAGTCATATTGAATCGTACACGTCTGTTATGCTGGGCTGTCCAATGTGAGGACTTGTACTCAATACAATACAATATATGAATTGCGATTCGAATTAAACTGTGATTCACTGTAATGTGAGAGGAGAGATTCAGGTACGTAAGTACTGTAAATTCGATTTTCGAATCACCAGATTAGCCTAGCAATTCACGATGCACTCTGAGATCATGAGATCTGGATGCCATTCCACGATTTGCATATTCTTGAGCAAGGATTCATATCAACTGCCTTCCATTGATGCCGCCCAGAGGTTTCCAGAGGCCCGGGGCAGATTGTCCCAGATGCTCCCACTCCCCTTCTGGGGGGCCCTGCTTTCCATGCGACATCTTCCATGACATTAGTTCAATTGTGAAATCTCTTCCGGGACCAGGAACGAAGATAGAAACTGGATGACGTCATTAATTGCTGAGCGAATACTAGCGAGGGAGGGGATGCTTGGAGCTGCCCACTTTCATTCGCAGTCGCATTCCGATTCCCAACCTGATTCCTCAAACTCTTTAA
The DNA here is from genome assembly GCA_905338385.1 of Darwinula stevensoni. Classification (NCBI taxonomy): domain Eukaryota; kingdom Metazoa; phylum Arthropoda; class Ostracoda; order Podocopida; family Darwinulidae; genus Darwinula; species Darwinula stevensoni. The sequence continues at coordinate 101,716 of CAJPEV010000138.1, forward strand.
CACATGTGAGATAGGCCGATTCCCTAAACCCAGATGGAATGATGACTGCCCAATATTGTTCCAGAGACACATAGTGTGAACTCGGAAGGATGATATTCATACAGTAATGATACTACGTTGCCAAGGCGTTCACGTAACGAAGGATACTCCCAGTGGGAGAGTGAGAAGTACTGTAGCAGTTGAATGAAGATATTTTCCCTGACCAGGAGTCCCTCGCATTCCGTTCATATCGTCCTCGAACATCGAGCCCCGTTATGTCTTCAATATCCTGTTCCCAAAAAAGTGGATTTTTTTCCTTTTTGTGGAATGCAACCGGATGACATTCCACTGACTCCTGATGGCTGATGGGGGGCTTCAAGGAGGGTTATGGGAGGTTACAGGTGGTTGAGGGATTAAATGAGGTCATCCGGAACGAGGGTTATAGGCAAATCCAAGGAAATGGGAACTTCCTACACGTGTTAACTTCATCGTGCATCGATTATATATGATCTAATTTAGGAAACAAAAAATAAATCGGTTCTCAACGTTTTCTCCTGGAAAACTGCCTTTCTTCTGCTTCCATTCATACGCTGAGCATCCCTAAAAGATAAGGTAAACTGGCCATGTTCCAGTTCACCTTGAGGAACAGAATATCGATTGAGGCACTCCGCGCGGACAACGAGGGTACAGTGGAAACCTGAAGCTAGATATCTTTCTTGTGTTTCGCAACCGGATCTTCGCTGTCTCGCGCATTACGCCTACCATCACAGTGCAGAAACTGTTTTGTGTTATAACCTCATAGAAACATTACTATCAAGCACAGGAAGCAGACATGTTCAGTGTGATATGTCCTGTTGCAACCAGTTTTCGCAGCATCACTACAAAATTGTGGCTGAAGACAGGTTCAGATTCAAGAGCGCATGATTATAAGATATGTCTGCGCACACTATTCCACATGCTGTCCCATGTAGGCCGTTCGAGGAACTTGTATTGCCTAGTTCATAAACAGCTTTGTTCTCGTCTGAGCACAGTCAGGAGTTTCTCAGCGTTGGGGATCGTAACTAGAAAAGATCATGGTGGCCAAAGGAAGCGTCTGAGGTTGATGTTAGGTTTCGTTCGTCGTATGCAGCCAAATCGTGAGGAAGATTCGTCTCAGACGGTCTCCATTTCCCCATGTTTCCCATCCACCTCTCCCGTATTCGGATATTCTTCGGAATCTGCCGAATCTGATCATACTTTTCCAGTGAACATCCAGAAGTTGGTGAGTGAGTCAGGCATCTGCCATCAAAATTGTTATTGTTTACTTCCAGTGTTTACTTCCAGTGTTTACTACTGGTGTTTACTTCCAGCCTGCCATTAAGCAAGAAGCCTTTACCTTTATACTGTTGGCCTAGTAGCACACGTTTACCATTTTGGTCATTTATTAATCTGGGTATGTGTAATGACAGATTGTTGACTGGGTAAGTTCTGTAGTAAATTGTTGACTGGGTAAGTTTTGTTTTAAGATATATGGCTACTCTTTTGTTGAGTTGTTGCAGTTTCACACTTTGAACAAAAGTTTTTTTTTTTTGGACCATGCATCCTATGATACATTTGAATTTTAAATTGAGATTGCTGTGATAATGAATATGTTCCTGACATCAAGAAAACATTGATATTGTTTTCAACAAAACAATAAAAATGTTTCCTTGTCTAGAAAACATTGAATGACTCATCTGGATATCTTATGAGGCTGAAACCAGGGTGACTTGACATTGAAATTTTGATGTAATGTTATGCTGGATATATGTGATCTTTCAGAGAAAAAAATTGAGGATGGGCCCCTTTTGTACTGCCTGACTCCATTGTGAAAAAACATCATGAAAGGTTCAAGAAAAGTAGTGCTTTCCTCTTGATGTACAGGGTGATTCAAAAGTCATTGGACAACTTTGAATTGCTATAACTCAGCAAGGAAGGCATTAATTTGCAAGCAGTTTTTTCCACATGAAAGAGTGTACATTAATTGAGGAAATAACATGGAAATTTGCATGAAATACCAATAAAAAATGGGATGAGTCTGCACAAAATGAAAAGCAACATTTTGGTGATGTTTAGGGTACAATGGAGGTCCTATTTGCGATCATGTTCTTTTAATTTTTGCTGCTCCAAACAGTTTTCTATTTATGCAGATGAACTTTCTTTGGAGGAAATATCATTCAAAAGCATCATTTTGCTTCAAAACAATGTTTTGCTTTGAAGACAGGCCCCAACCTGGCCTATCCACCTAAGTGGCCTCCCAGGTTGCTGGGTTAGACTCCACTCAACTTCTGGGTGTGGGGTTTAATTTAAAGACCAGGTATATGCCAAAGATTCACACATGATCATTGGACTGAAGCAATGCATCACTGAGATCGCTGGAGTTGCCTTTTGGTGATGACTCATGCGATTAAGCTTGATGGTGCATGACATCATGACCTGTAATTACAGCCATTTTTACACCAAATAAATAAATGCTTTTTTTTCCAGTGTTGCATGTTTGTTAATTATTGCACACTCTTTCCTATGCAAAAAACTGTTTGCAAATTAATGCCTTCCTTCCCGAGTTATAGTTGTTTTAAAGTCGTTCAATGACTTTTGACTCGCCCTGTATATCCTATTATCTGTGATGCAGATTTCTAGGTCTTGCATCATAGATACAAAAAATTTTGAACCTGGTGCAACCCATGGATACTGGTGCAGTGATACTCCACCATGTATATTTTGTATGTTGTCTGGCTATATCTTGCCTCAACATGGCTGCTTTTGGGATTTATGATAACTCTATCATAAATCAGTATCATGTTCCAAATGAAAGAAGTTAGAAAGAAATGAGGAGATATAAATGAGGCCTCATGAATTGTAAAATGCCCCAGAAAACAAACACAGCTTTCTTGGAACCATTCAGGATGGATTCAGCTTAGAGTGGCTGTAAAGAGGTTGCTGATGCCAATGCATCAGGCTTACATAAACACAAAGGAATTAATATCAGCTTAAACTTATAGTAGAAGTCCCATTCTTCCATCCCCTTGCAGAATGTAAAGATGCATTTTGTTTGACTCAAAGGCAACCAAAGCACTGATCAGAATGCATGCTCTTTGAGACATCATGAATTGTGAATGAGCCAACTTGGGGGCTTTGGCCTATGCAGGAACCACATGTGATATGTTTCCCATGAGTCTCATAGTTGGAAAGACAGAAATACTGATATGTCCTGGTTGAGTTGGTTTTAATTATACTTCATATAGCATGGCTATGCACGATGAGTAATTTTAGTGCCATTTTACAGATCTCCATGATGCACTCCAATGTATCATAGACGTGCAACATTGGTGTGCCAATGTCTAAATACTAAATTGAAACTATGTTCAATGTTTTGGATATTGCACTTAAGATTACCAAAGGGCTATGATTAATGAAGGAATGGTTTTGATTTTTTTTTGTAGTTTGGTCTAGTAAAGTGAGGATAGTAAAGCAGGATGTGTTAACATTGGAAGCTGACCAACTTCTTCATTGGTGTTAGGCAGAGCTTGTCATGATCAAAAGCTTCAGGAGGATGATTGGAGATTCTTATATCTGATCCTAATGGCAGCTACCACCTTTCATGGTGATCCCCAAGTGAAATCAATTTCATGTATGTGTTAATAAAGCCAAATATGCTGAGTTATGTGCTTGTTATGTAATGTTGTCACCATGGTTTTTGTCAGCCTGTAGGCACATGATAGCCTTGCTGCTTCAAACCCAGAAAATGCAAATTATGAATGTAGCTAAAGACTCTTCTAGTACTTAAAGTTCAAGATTATGAACTTTGACAACCAATTTTAGTTTTTTCCTTTTTTAAATTAATTAGATGCCAGCATAATGGCTTATAGTGCCTTACAAGGGGAAGTTGAGTGAGTAAGTCGTATTCCATTTATGCAAGCCGAATAACATTTTCCCCATTTTTGGGAATTCCCAATGAGGAGTGCTATCTTCTGAAGTGAGAGGATTTTGCTTTTATTTTGCTAGCTGGAACAGACCATGAAGGAGGAAGAATTGCGAGATGTTGCATATCGCATTTGCCGGGACTATCTCAATGGAAGTTGGAGGAAAATATCAGCCCAGCAGATGGGATGGAAGCAAATCACGTAGGTCAACTCATGTCGTTCCTCACTTCAGGGAGCCTGGTTTGTTTCTCTAGCCCAATCTTGAGTTTTTAGCATATTCGACAAGGCCTGTCTCACAGGGTGGGAATTTTCAGTTTTTCAGTATTCTGGAGTTTGCTTCATGTTAGCTTTGTTTCTATCATTGTAAGCTTTGTGAGGCATGAAGCATCCAAAACCAGTGAAAAGGTTCCTCCAACACCATGAAGTGGACCTAGTTACAGTGCTAGTGTCTTAGTTTTACTGTATAGAAAGCAGTGATTAGGATGTTTCTTTGACTATAAATTTTTCCAGGAAGTCTTCATGGAATTAATTCTCAAAGTATTCTCTCAATTTTGCTTTTCTCTTAAAAATAAATTTAGTTTTAAGTTTTTGCACTACTGATAGCTTTTGATAAAAGTATGAAATAGGAACTGGGAATCCTACCCACAGGCCCTGAATAGGCTAAAGAAGTGTTAATGTTGGAAAACTCCTTCGACAGATGAGACAGAGAGAGCTCTTGAGGGCTGTTACAACAGAAGGTACTGGAAAACCAGTACCGGTACTGCAGTACTGCAGAGCAGGCGTGCAGCTGGGGACCTGTGCGTCTCTTCAAGAGACAGGGAGAGGCCAGCCCCCTAATTTCGGTCTTCCCATCATCTTGTCCTGGACTTCACTCCTCCTGCACTTTGCTGGATCCATCATTGCTGCTGTTTTGCTCATGCATCAGTCATCCAGCCATCATGAAGGGATCCCCTTTCAAGAATTGAAAAAATGGAAAATATTGACTAGTGAAATTAAATGAATTGTGAATGGTAAGCACAAAAGGTTATGAACATTTTTGGAACTAAGAACAGATAGGACTCAAAGGCATTGGATCCAGCAAAGAGTAGATCTGTTTCTGGGATGGGACTTGGGTTCAAATGAGCATGGATTTCTGTCCTGTTTCAACTGAAGTTCTACCTCTAGGAAAAATGCTTAGTTGGTGATTTCATCTTTTTATTTTTTTGTGCTTCATCTTGTCCTTTGGTTGATGGTCCTCTTCATCACTGGTGAGGCTGTTTGAGGCAGATTCCATAAGTGATGTGAGTGATGATACCCTCATTTCAGGGGTGGGCTGAGCAATATCCTCTATCTGTGTTCCCTACCTCCTTCCAATCCTAAGTCACCTGTGCAGGAGCCTCGACATGCTCTCTTTCGCATCTATGGACAAGTAATTATTTACTTTCGTACAGTCAATTTTTGTTTTGCTTGAGGTGCATATCAGCCTTTTTTATTATGTTTATGTGCAGGTTCATGGAGAGTGTCAGATGCAAATCCATAATGTGATCACAGAATCTATCGTGTTTGCGGTGCTGTCAGAGAGGGCAGTGGGTCCTCGACTTTATGGTGTTTTCCCAGGTGGCAGACTAGAAGAGTATATCCCAGTAAGGGAAATCATGAAATTAAAAGTATGTTCATGTTATTCTGGACTGGGACTACTTTAGATAAATCTTTCACAGGCTCGTTCACTGCGACGAGAGGAATTGCAGGAGAATAAGATCATGGATGCAGTGGCTCGTAAGTGTGCATATGTACACACACTGGATGTCCCAATTGTGAAGGAACCAACATGGATGTGGGACACCTTGTCAAAGTGGGCCCATCGTCTTCTCAAGCAGTCTTGTGTTGACCTGGACATGGTCATTGACTTCCCAGCTGAAGTCACCTGGCTTAGGTTTCTACCACTTCACTTGTTCTAAGCTTGGTTACATGCTGAATGGTGAGATTGCAATTGTAAGAGCTTATAGAAGTATTAGAGGCTTTCAGCACTTATTAATAAAGGTCCATTGAAAAGGTGAGGGAAAAAATATTTCCAAGATCCTCAGCCAAGTAGGCCTTCAAAGGGAATGAATTCCCTTTAAGGCATATGCATCTTATAGGTCTATGACCACTCCCATCTTTATTAGAGGCTTTGTTTCCCATGGAAGCCCATGAAAATCCCTTCATGTCCATTCAGCATATAAGCACAAGCTCTAGGCTATGTAAAACTATGCTTGCCATTGATATTAAAAGTGTACATATAATAATTTTTCACATTGACCAGTCATATAAATTAAGCAAAACATTTCCAGTCATTCCTTCATCTTCCTCCCCTCCCCCACTTCATTCTAGGAACAAAAACACCATCTCCTCTTATATTTCCCTCTTGCCTGAATTCAAGAGTGACAGAAAAGAAAAGTCTTGGATAGGTGTGATGTTCATACATTCATTCATACTGACCTGCAACTGTCTTTGAATCACCCCCTCAATCACATCCTTCTTTAGCACTTTTGAAAGGCTTCTGCCCATCATGAGTTCCAGCGCACAAGCTAACTGGATGGAGAAATGTCTGTCTCTAATACCCAAAAAATGGTATTGTTTTGTCTTCATGTTGAGGATCTACATGTATAAGAGGACTGTAACAGGTAACAGCCTGCTGTCCTTGGAGAACACATACTATTTTTTTTGCACAAGAAGAGAAGAATTCAGGATTTTTTCAAGGTAATCTGTTGGGAAAATTCATTCCTGTGTGGGCATAATACTGTTGACTCTGCATAATGGAATACTCCTGAGAATGGTGAACTTTATTCAATAATCTGGAGTATTCATGTAACCAAAACTATTGTGCTGTACTCCTTCATTCTTCTGTCAATTTTTTAAATGATATATACTGCCCTCCAAAAGTCCTGGAACACTTTTTTGTGATTGAAGTTCTCAGCGCCTGTAAAATCATTTGTAAGAATTGTTATATCCTCAGACAGTTTAATCAGTTCCCTTTGCAAAGCACCTACTCCTGTCATGATTTATGCTACAGTTTCTCTAAAATTCATACCAAAATCCATCTGTTCCAGTTTTTTTACATGGAACAATTGAAATCTGCCCCCATTCTGATTGTTGAAAAACCCTACTTTCTTGCATGTCATGCAAGAGGCATGCTTTTCTTGATACCCCTTAGAGAAAAGACTCCTGTCATTGTCATCCTAAACCCTTAAAATTTTTTTTATGATACAAAACCTTGGAAACTACAGCATCAACAAATTTTTTTTTTAAAGAATAATTTATTTTTTTAGTTATGCAAAGTGTCCACTAAAATCGGAGTTTGTTTAACTGTATTCCCTTATACATTGCTTTCATGATGCACGTAATGGTACAAAAATCAGGACAGTGCAATGGTATTCTGTCAAATGGAGTACTCCATTTAAGCAACATTCTAATAAGCAGAGTCAACTGTTCTGGAAATTTAAGGCATTTTGCAATACAAATAATTTTTATTTGGGTTTGGAAAGAAAGGGAGTGGATACTATTAGGTTTTTGAAACTCTAGACCCAAAGTGCCTAATCTTGAGCCCAGTTAATGAAGAGTTGACTAATTGTTCAATTTATTTACCTGATATCAATGCTGTAGAAGTAACTTGCATAGTTAAAGCCACACAGGAAATGCATAGGCCTAAATTGAACTCTTAAATGCCTTTATGTTTTGAATATAAGATGTCCTGCTGGTTACCTTTGGGCATGTTTCCAGCTTTTGTCAAATTCAACTGTTAGTGGTAATTTTTCTCTGATTTAAAGATGCTATGTTTGCCAAGTAATTTCATTTGCTATTATCAGTTAATAGCCAGCCAAGTATCAGTTGAACTGATATAGAGGCACATGGCCAATAATTAGGGGTGTACAGATGGCAGATTCAGCCCTTGGACTGATGGCTTGTTTTGATGATATGAATAATAGTGACAATACCAATTGCAAAATTTGCATGGGCTGCCTGCCCTTAGCAACACTGACTTGTACATATGTGCAAAAGTTTGACATTTTTAATTGCGAGACCAGGAATGTGGCCCTGGTAGAAGCAAGATGGCCTTGAGAAAAGAGGGAGGGGGGGGGGGAGGAGGATAGCAACACCACTGAAAGAGGAGAAGGCTGGTTGGCATTAGGCCTCATTGCAGGCATACCTGTCCCTCTGTTTTTTTTGTTACTATATATATTTTTTTAGAACCATTAGTATCAGCAGTATGAAAGTCTTGTCAATTCATTGCCCAGATGATGCCATGTAGACAGCTGATATCAATTGTCAGTTCATCAGTATGGCTCAATCAGTAATTGATGATGCTATCATGCTGATATTTTTTTATCTGATGGTACTTCAGTATTGTTGATGTGATGAATTGGGTTTTCAGGAAGTTCCTAGTAGAGGTTCAATCGCCAGTGGTCTTTTCTCACAACGATCTCCAAGAGGGGAATCTGCTGGCCCTACGGGATGAATGTGGGGACATTTCACGCATAGTCCTCATTGACTTTGAGTACTGTGCCTACAACTATCGAGCTTTTGACATTGCCAACCATTTCTGTGAATGGATGTACTGCTATCAAGTGCAGGAACCTCCCTACTTCACATATAATAAGAACCATTTTCCATCTCCAGAGGAGCAGGTCTGGGAACTCTAAGCCAATTTCATCTGTGCTTCTCATTTAAATTCCTTTACTTATTGAATACCATGGCTCATGTAGATGCATTTCATTCGAAAATACCTGGAGAGATACAAGAGGCTGCTGAATTCCCCTGGGGAGTGTTTGAATGAACAGGACAATGATGGTACTGACACAATTGATGTGACAACTCGTGAAGTGCTGCAAGTATATGAGGAAGTGCAGCGTTTCACTTTGGCTTCACACCTCTTCTGGGCCTTGTGGTCTGCTGTCAATGCCCCAGTCAGCAAGATCCTGTTTGGATACTGGGTTTGTGTCTTTTTTTATTATTTTTTTTATGTGCATCACACATGATTTATGCATCTATTTTGTGCATATATTTATTCCAGGAGTATGCCAATGCCCGGTTCAAGGCATATTTTGAGGAGAAGAAGAAATTCTTGAGCAGTGGACTAAACTCACGAGCACAAGTGTGAATTGGCTTCTGCTGCATCTGTGATAGCTTGCCAATGTTCACTTGAGTCTGAGTCGCATGCATATATCTTTTATTTTCCAATATTTTAGACCCTGCTTTATGCATTTTACTGAGATGACCTTGATCTCAAACTTGTCATGGAATAAAATCGTGTGCTTTCTTTTAGGGAATTTTGCATTTTTGTGTTTAGAAGATGCAGGAATAATTTCTGAAGATCAGGGCTGATTGACATCCAGGGTTGAACTGGCTAATTGGATAGCCTGTTTCAACCATAACGTAGGACCTTCCCACCTCATTCCGTGGCATACACAAGGTGGTAGTGGAAGGAGAATGCCTTGGATGCAACTTCCTCTACCTCCGTACTTCTCCTATGCCTCCTTATCTTGCTGATTTGTACTGAGAAGCAATGATTTTCGTACGTATCGTGCATCAAGAATGTCGACGCACCGGAAACTGAAACAAAAAAATTGGGCACAGCTATCCTGGTTGAATACCTAAGTCCATGTCTCCTTTTTGAAAAATATAAGGTACGGATATGATAGGAAAGGATATGTTCATGAATTTGAAGGACTGAACAAAAAAAAAAACTATATTACAGGAGGGAGATGAGATCATGGAGTTCTTCAAGTTGAGGAGTTCCCCCTTTAACGTCATTTATCCATTGGGTCATTAACTTGGCACCGAGAAGTCTTAGAAAGTCAAGTAGAGAACTCAGAGTTGAGGAGGTCTCCCGCGCGGTAGGAAATGAATCCGTTTCAGAAAGAAAGGGAATCCTTAGGATATCTCCGACATTTTAATATCCCTGAGATGTCCCCGAAAAGTAATATTTGGGACTTCTCACTATTCCCTTGGGGGATATCTCTGGGACATCTTTGGGATGCACTTGTATGTGTGGGATGCAGAATGAAGCCTACTGCACTTGAAGGCATGAAACAGATACAAGGACTACAGACCGGTTTGCTGTACCCCGTACGCGCGACGTTTTCTTTGCCACTGGTGGCTGGCAATTTAAATACTGACTGCGATACCTGCTCCTTGCTGGATGCGACAATAAGTCCTCAAGTCGGTATTTAAATTGTTAACCGCCTGTGGCAAATAAAACGTCAAGCGTACAGCATAAGGCAAACTGGCCTGAGGGGTTAAACCTAAGGGCTAAGACAATCTTTGATAAATAAAATATAAATATTCCTCCTGTGTTTCATCCAAAATGCAGCTGTTTATTGAGGAAAACAAAGAGAAGTAGTATCTGATAGCAGTTAAGTATCTGGCCCTATTTTGGCAGTGTATGGGGAGCAGGCATTTTGTGGGTAGAATCATGTTCATATATGGACATTGTACTTGGAAAAAAAAAACACTCAAGCGAAGCTTCTGAAACCCTCAGACTCGTTTTCAATTTTTTATGTTTTATATTGTCCTTGAATGTAGTTACCGTACCAAGGTACTTTACTTCTAGAGATCACCGCCCTTGGTTATTGGGTCAACGAGCTAGGATTTTCTCGTTTCGTCACGAGTGAAACAAATACATAATTTCGTCACCATCTGTATCGGTTAGCAATCACGTTTGCTCCACTTTCTCTGACAGATTCCTTGTGCACGTTCAATAATTTTAATGTGTAGGTGAATCGCGAATTGTGAAGAAATAGAAATAGGGATGCCACCTTTCGCTTAACCGGTTGTAGGGAAGGGGCAACTGTCGAAGCAGAGAAGCACTTATTTGCATATGCCAGCACCAGTGAAGGTGGGAATGTCTAAGAACGGTTGAATTCGGAGGACCCCAAATCCCATTCATTTTGAGCAACAAATTCATGGCAATGCAGCTGTAGGCGAACGTGATTCTGCATTCCCAGTTTCGAAACCTTTGTGAATGGATTTGACGGGCTGTAGATCATGAACGAAAACGCATAGAGAAGTGTGCCATGCCTCATTTTACGCATACTCTTCTGTAATAGCAGGAATTCACATGTCACCCGTTCACAGTCATCTAACTGCCTCAAACTGTTCCACACGCACGTACACGCAGGTCTGACAAACGTTTCGGAAGGCCGTCCATTGTACGATGAAACATATCCTCCGAAATATTAGCAGTTTTCTCATGAATCATCACCCCCAACTCCTGAACGCTTCATGGCTTTGTTACATGAACTTGCTTCTTAGGGTGTCCCTTTAGCCAAAAAGTGTACAGCAGTGAGGTCTGGGGACCTCACGGGCCTCTCATTCGGCCCGCTGACCACTGAGATTACCATCAAAAATTGCACGTGCTGCCGATGAATAAAGTGCGGGAGCACCATCCTGTTGGAAAAGGTGGTGTCCGTTACGATGTTCACTTAACAGTGGCACAACGATGTCTTTCAGGACATTGCAATATCAGTCAGTGTTAATCGGCCGAGTCATTGAAGGATGGTTCGCGCGGCCTCCGCATTCTCCAAGAATAGACGAATTCCTAACATTCCGATTCGCAAGTTATTGATAGAACTCTCCGTACACAGCATACAATTTTTTCAGCATACATGCATGCAGTACTCAGCATACAATTATATAATTTTATTTTTCAATTGGAATGACTCCTTTTGAGGTCATGGTTAACCTGTAAAAAGAAAGAAAAAGGTTTGGGGTGCATTTTTGAACAGAGCATTATCCGATAATGCAGCTTTATTTACCGGATTTATAATGCATTTTCTCTGAAATAAAGCTGCATTATCGGATAGTGCTCTGTTCAAAAATCCACCCTTATTCTCACATGTTGGTATATTTGCTTCGCTTGAAAATGGACCGTGTCCATGGTGAGTCGGACGGTATCCTAGCAATCCGTGATCTGCTTTGGAATCTTCGAGTTGCGTCCATCTGTAATAGCGAAAGCAGGAGATTCCCAGAGAGTCTTTGGATTCTGTGAGAGCCTCCAGTGTCTCATGGATCGATGTGCACGGTGGTTCGGGCGTTGCCTTTCCTGGATCAACAGGGTCTGCCCGTCTTGCCTTCATTGCTCACAATATGAGGAAAACGAAGGGGAGGAGGAAAAAGTAGTGGCGAGGAAGAAAGAAGAGGTGGAGCAGACGACGGCGGTGAAGGAGAAGCTAAAGGTAGTTCTGAAGGAGGAAGAGAGGGAGACTGAAGTAAAGAAGGAAGAGAAGGAGAGGGAAGGTGTGGTGGTGAAGAAGAAAGAAAAGAAGCCGAAGGTGGTCATGAAGAATGGGAGGAAAGGGGAGACAAAAGAGGTGGTGGAGCAGAAGGAAGATAAGAAGCGAATGGTGGTGGATGCGGAGGAAGAGGTGGTGATGACGGAGGCGGTGTTCAGTGATGCCTGCCGCTGTGTGTCCACTCCCCAGAGCGTTTCACTCCACTTTTTCTCCCTCTCAATGCTTTATTCTCTTTATCCGTTCTTCTACGACGTGCATCTTCAAACTAAGTATACTGTATGTCTTCTCCGATCATCGTCGGCCGCATCGTAGACCTAATCATGCTTCATTACAAAGTTAGGATGGGAAAGCAAGATATGGGGGCTGGATGATTTTAAAACTCTACATTTTCCCTCTAAGTTTTATACGTCTCGGGATCGGAACGGGAGCAAGCAATTATTAATAGATAGGGGAAAAGAAGTTAAGACTTCTTCGAGGATGTGGAATCTCCCCTTCCCGTTCGGTTTGGATTTTGTTCCCAGCAATAAAGAACGCGGTGCAGTGCGGATGTAGGAATTTTCGTCATGTTGCAGCGTGGGATTCCCCTCGGGATCTCGAACAGCTCACCATTCCTGGGTCTCAACGAGATCACCGACAAGCGGGAGGAGAACTGCAGCACGAAGGGCGGAATTTCCCCTATACTATGACGTCAGTCTTTTCCTCCCCCTATCGTTTTAGCATTCTAACAGTGTTGACTCTCGCGAGAGAGTCGTTGTGGTGAGCCGAGTCGTTCCCAATCTTCGTTCCGTCGCAATGAGAGATCTCAACTTGCCTAGAATCTTAAAATTAGCTAACCCTAGTGATGAAGCGAAGTGGAAGCTAATTGAAATACTTCCAATAATGCTTTCTAAGTCCATGAGGATGAACTCCTCATCGTGGAGTATTCTTGTATTTTGAAAGAAAACAAATGACGATTATATTTTGCCCATCGACACAAAGACATTCCAGGACACTATCTGGGGTGTATTACTCGTAAATTGAACCGTCCTCATGGTGCAGGGGCGCGTGGGAACACGATGGCGGACTGCTCATCGACTATGCAATCTTCCTCTATCCTTCATCCATCATCATCTACCTCGCGCAAGTGCAGCCAGCTTCCCGTTTCCGCCAGAGGTGAGGAAACGCAAGCTAGCAGGATGTTGTGGGTCTTCATTTCTCTCTTTTCGTATTGGTGAGGGAACGTTGAAAATCTCGAGTGGGGTTCTCTCTCGACCAAATAGGAACTAGCTTCATCTTCTTCTTCAGTGCCAGACGTAGTCCAAGACACCTTCTTTCAAGTCCGTTACAGGAAGGCATTTTCCTTGAAATACCTGAGAAGAGACCCCAATCCTAACCCTAAATTATATAAACGGTCTCAATTTTCGAGAACCTTTCCTTTCCGTGACCGACCTGAGCAAAACCGTGAACCGGACCGTAACCGTGTCTGACCCAGGCAATACTCAGAATCTGTCTCCAGTCCCTCTGCGAGGCCAAGACCTTGAAAATCAATCATATTCCGTCGATGCAGCAAAAAACTCCGTCGTGATGTTTAGGCGTGTTTGTTTATTGCAGAAGGCACGGAGAATTGGCCCTTCCAAACTTACCGATCCGCATCCGTTGGGTGATTCATAGCGGGACTGCGATCTTCGAGATTCGTTTTCAGCCCCGTCTGTCCATCTCTGTTTATTCACGCTTCGGCGAAGTCGAAGCTGCATTTATGTTTTTAGTCGAGCATGCGTTTGTGCAAGGGTGCTGGCGATGAGGGTGTCTGTGTGCGTGTGTGGGGGTTGTTTGAAGGAGACTAAACCCAAAACGTTCGTGCATTCGATGAGGAACGCCAAGATTGTAGGACATTATTTCATTTGTGCGTGCTTCAGGAAAACAATTAGGATCAGTTAATTTTTTAAATATCATTATTGGCTTCCATGTTGAAGCTCGGTAGTGGCCATGATCTTCACCTCACGAAAGATTTATGACAGTAAATTTAGCCTATGAATGGGAATGCAGCCAGGGTTTGAAAAAGAAAGATCTCCCTGCTCCATTCTGCGTCTTAGACCCAGGTAAACTTTAAAAACCTAATCATCCAGAACATCCAGAAGCTTGCACCAAAATCAAGCAATCTCTGCCACACCAGTCTTATTTCTTCGCTAAAGTCTGAAGTGATAGTGTAATATTCGATAGAAAACCCCAGCTCCATCGAATCAGCATCCAATCAATGTTGATACAATGTTATACGCTTCTTGAGAGATGTCTTGGATCTACATGCACTTAAGGATTCAACAAGAATTTGTTTCTCTTCCTAAGACTAATTTACATTTCGATTTCCAGATTTCCTGAGAAATGCCAGAAAATTTATTTTCGGCCAGTGTCACCGATAAATATTTCCTTTAATAGACAGTTCCGCTACCGAGTCTTGATCTACAGTACAGAAGATGCTGGTGAAAAATTCGAAATCGTTTCAAGTGCAAAGTCTCATTGTCATCGTGACTTTATCAGGCACAGCGACTCGCGGTGCGAGGGCTCGGCGTGAGGACGGACCTGGTGGTGGCGCGAGCAGCCGTGAGTCCCGGCCTCACCAACACAGAGCTCGTCCGAGGAGCGACGGTGGGGAGGAGCCGAGAGGCAGCTTTTCCCCCCTGGATGGACGACTCCATGGCTATCAGTTTTGGGATCGCGACAGGCAGGATGACCTTATTTCCGATCATGCTGGCAGAGATGCGACCTCCTTCGGGAGTGGCGATGTAACCCTCCTCTGAGAGCAGCAATGTCACTTGATCTTCGTCCGCACAATGCAACGGTGGCTGCATCGTGGTGGCTCACCCTTCGGCATGCCGACCCTCAATTTGATTTCCTCGACTCGAAAGAGCCCTTTTTTTTTCTTTAAATCAGCATGACGTTCTGCTTTCCCTCTTCCTTCTGTTTTTTTCTTTCCCACCTCAAAATGTAAAATTTAGAATTGCTTTGAAAATATTTTTTTTTGTCGCTGCAATTATCGGATCACCATCGAGATCAGCGGGATTGTGATCGACAGGAATCATTCCTCGACAAAATTTACTCCTCTTTCGTAAAGGAAATCCATGATTTAAGGATACTGTCAGCGTTTGAATCCAATTGATCGCTCAAGTTCCTCTAAGCTGAGAAGGAATTTCGGGAATATCGGATTTTGATATCTATGTGGTGAATATGATTTTGATATGCATATTCTTTTTATATAAATCGAGAGTTCTCTTTATTTCAGTGCAACTGTCATGCATGTCTCCAACACAAATGCTGTTTGCAGAGGCGTAGCGAGGGGGGGGGGGGACAGTTGGCCCCCGGGCGCAGGGCTGAGGGGGGCGCAAACTTTATTTGGAGTTCAAATAAAGTCCAAACAAAAACGTAATTTTCGGTCCTTGAGTTTACGGTCCCTCAGCCGTGCGCCCGGGGGCAACTGTCCCCCCCCCCCCCCCCCCCCCCCCCCCCCCCCCCCGCCGCCCGGCTCGCTGTTGG